>JAQGBE010000627.1:0-16126 GCA_034698225.1 Scheloribates latipes | reverse complement strand
GTCAAAAGCAGCAAATTGTAAGCCGAGAGGGAGTGGCCAACAGATCCCTCTCTGCCTGCCGTCCAATGCCTGACACCGACCGTCGCTTACGGTTCGCTCTCTTGGGCTACAACTCTCAGAAATGCATTTGTTTGCCGACTCTAATCGATATCAAAGCCATTGAATGCGATATCAAATTTGATTTATTTAACTTTTTAAATAAAATTGAGGTCCAAGATAATGACCTGATTGTTAGCCATGCACATTCAACTGAATATTCGAATATTGAGCCAAAAGTTGCGAACGAATTATTACCGAAATATGCGAATGAAGACAATGGAAGTGCAAAGGATTTGTTCTGAATAATTGATGTAGAATTGCATACAAATATTTTATAGTCAGTTTGTAATGAACACTACCAAGAACATTTGTGCATTGGCACCAAAGTCTTGAAGCAAATAACCAACAAAAATGTTGTACAGTGCTTATGAATCCGCGCATTTTCTTCAAGTTCATTTTAGGCAATGAATGGGCCGAAAACATTATCATCGCTCAAGTTCAATTGATAACCATTACTAAATTTGCGCGGATTTATCATAAGCACTGTACAATATTTACCATACCCAGCTCACTTTTGCAGACTTCAACGCAAAAGTGTTTCACATAATATCTCTGAGCATTTGCAGTGAAAGTCAATTTACAGGATATGAGAAAATGATTGCCGTCTGAAGCGAACTGCGAGCCACGAGAGGATAGCTTTAAGAATAATTGATAAAATATGTTGAAGCATGAGCTGGCTCATTTCTCATTTCTCATTTGAGTTTGCATGTTTATATAGTATAGGTATCGAGAGGACAATTGTTTTGTGTTGTGTCGATCGGTCGCGTGTCGGCCGTCGAGTGGCGGCCGATGAGTGGCCAATGAATCAAATGGTTATAGAAAATCAGTGAAGCGATCGATTCGGATATGGATAGGGATTGTGATAGGGATGAGAGTGTCGTCGGTCTGAGGATATGTCTGAGCATTGTCTGCAATCATTTGATTGAATAACAAAATGATATAAAACGCTATCAATTCGTTACTCCAATGATAATCGAGTCGAACACTGATCTGAATTGAACTCGAATTTGTTTAACCAATTCCACGATTTGTATCCAATTTGATGGCTGTCTATGAGGAGAGACTCGACGCTAACCATAACTAACCGCTCGTTAGCGCTAATGGTTTGGAAAATCAGCGAAAACTCATTGTATTGGAGGCGGAGTTCACTATAAGTGAGGACAAACGTGGGAACCAAAGAAGCGAACCATCGATTCGTTACTGTTTTGGCTCTCAATTGTCTGCAATGAATATCGTTTGCGTCGAAAGCCATACGCTTTTAGTGATACCACTCGAGTCTCATCGCATCAGATCTTATCTTATCTATGAAATCGTGTCATAAGATGTATGAATGTCCGCAATGGCCAACAATATTGTCAATAATGTCCGACACTTCAGAGTTGAAATCAAAATGAAAGTCTCGCTAAACTGGTTAAGGTTAGAATAAAAATAGCTCGATTCAATTGGAAACTTGTGAATTTAATCGAGACTTTAATATTTATCCTAAAAATTTTACCAAATTTTGAGTATTTTGTTTTCTATTTGAGTGGAATGTGAATCGTAGAGATGAAACGTTTGACCAAACTTAAGTCTAACATTATGCTTTAAATCGCGATTAACCCAAATGAGCTAGGTTCAAGGAATCGGCACATTATGTGTTCATACATGTATAGTTTACTAATTAATAATAGATTTGTCAATTGTCTCGCAATGCATGCATGAAATCAATTAGATTTTTGAATATCACTCGAAATATTCACTCATTCGAACAGATTTAAACATTGTTCCAGATTATTGTGAAGTGTTCTAAACCAGATCTAATGAGCAACTTTTTGTTGGGTGTTCTGGTCATCACGACAGCCGTCGTCTTCTTAGTTGAGTTGGTTTTAGGCGGCTATGTATTCATTGGTCATTTGACGCCCTTTTCGATTCGGTACCTCTTCTACGGCCAGTTCTCAGACCTGTCGACCGCTTTGTTATATATGCTAATCATATCACTGAACGTGGTGTCGATCGCAGTCCTACTTCTGGCCATTATCTCCGGTTATTTCGAGAAATGGTTTTCATACGAAGTGATAGGTTTAGTGCCGCTGTCGCTAATCATTTACCTCTCGGTCCGCAAACACCAAACGGGTATCGATTGGTTCGACGAAGTGATCGTCAAAGATGTCTATCGACAACAGATGAGAGCCTACGACCCGATCGATAGCTGCCATTACAGGAGTCAGTGCTTCGAAGCGGCAAACTTTCACCGCATGAAGAAGTGTTGCGGTTGGGATAGACCTCAAGACTACTTCCACTCGGACTGGAATCTGGAGAACAACGACAAAACATTTTTACCCAAATATTGTTGCAGTTTTTGGTACATTAAATACACGCAAAACAACTGCACAATCGATTCGAGCAATAGGTTCGCCGACGGGTGTCGGTCGCCGATGATCGACGAGTACCAGACCTTCAATCCAATCAGCTATCGATACGGCGTTCTCTACCCCATCGCGAAAGCGGTTTCTCTCATCTCATTCAAAATCGCAAAAAGCAGTTCACTTTTGCCCAGAGCTGAGGGAATATTCTCGTATTCGATACCCAAATGAGATTCAATACATTTTAAATTAATTGTCATTTTTATTGCCAATAAAAACTAGAAAATAACTTTCAGTTCTTTGACTCTCAAGAATCCATTGGTAAACAAACAGGTGATAGAAATCCTGTCCTTTTGTTTGACATCAATCGGTTGTTTGAGAACAAAGGCAGTCGAGTGCCAGTCGTAACCAAAATCAAGTGAAGAGATCACAGTTTGACGACTCAAATGGATTTCATACCAATAGAGGACTGCATCCAAACGTCCGTCTCGTACGACATCGACAGACACTCTGCTGTTGGGCTCCAAATTGATTTCTTCCGTCGAACAAAACATTTGCTGTAAATCCAAGTCCAGTAAATAAAAAGAGTCACTCAATTTGCAAGATTCCAATTTCTTCAGATCAATATCTTGAATGATCTCGGTCTGCAATATTATTGAAAAGTGTTCTATACATTTCAGAAACGATGATAATTGAAATGAAATACCTCGAAAACATTGAGCAAATCTTTGATTCTGAATCCGTGGACGTTATCGTCGGATACGAGTCGAGATCTGATGAGAAGATCATCGCTTTGGATGAGAAGTGCTTTGAAAACAATTTTGTTTGGGACGAAGAGCAGAGGTGACGACGAGTAGACCTTGAGGAAGGCCAGTTTGTCGAGGACATTGCTGCGAATGAGGCCCGAGGTCTCGATTAGGTCGACCACAATTAAAGTCTCATCGGTTGTGACATTTGCGGCCATCAATCGGTCGAAATCCAATCGAATTAGTTTGTTATTGAAATCACTTGTGTTTGAGATCTTCAAGAATTGTTCAAAAGATTCTTTCATTTGATTGTCTTCTGTGACTATAAATATATTTTTAATTGACGGACAATCCATGAAATGTTTGCTCGCTATCGGAAAATAAGTGAAATCTATTATGTTTTCAATTTTGCGGCTATCGATCACTTCTTCGATTGCTTTCATGTAATTGTTGTGAATATTGTTTGCATTCAAGTATTTGATTGTATCTGAACTGAAATTAATTGCATTACAATTAAACAAAGACTCGTTATTATTATTAATGTCTTTGATATCAATTATTTTCAGGAAGTCTTCATTTAAGGTGAAGTTCAATCCGATTTGTGTTCGGTGGTCAACAGCAAGTGGTCGGACGGCCGCCGGGAAGATGGCCTGTTCCCAGCCGACCAGTTGTGACGGCGGTTCGCTTGATATGTGAATGTCGTCAATCAAATTCAAGTCAAACCAAACACCGATCGCATCGAGTCTGCCATCAGTGACACACTGGACAGTGATATCCAATGTATGATCACTTTCTAAGACACTTTCAATTTGTGACAAATCATTGAAATCGATGTCAATTATCATAAACTTATCACTCAAATACTTTTTGGGCACTTTCTCTAAGTTAGTCGTTGTGTACTTGAATTCATTGAAGTCAACGCAAATCGGAAGTTCATCTGAGAGGACAGTATTCCCGAAATGTCTCGTTTGGAGTGAAAAAGAGTTTCTCAATTCGTCGCTTTCAATGAGAACACCGAAGAGTTGAGCCCTCATCGGAACAACAATGCCGTGACTCGAGTCCAAGAGGTTCTTGTGAGCCGATTGAAGAGTTGTGAGCACGTGTTCACCAAACAGAGCCGAATCAAATATTTCTGTCACCACTAGACTAACACTTAAAGACATCGATGTTATTCATCTGACTTTATGATAGCTCTTATGAATACTTACGGCTTTTCGATCATTTGAGGAATACGTAAATTATTGGACATTTCATTGAAAAGAACGACTTCTTTGTCGACACCATTCACTTGCAAGACATCGCGACATAAATGATATAACATTTGCGACACTTCACACGAGTAGACCTTTCGGGCACCCGATTGGACACAATAGAGGCTGCAATCGATATTTATTTATACGTTAATTGCAAACAAGCGAGCAATAGATTGAATGTTAACCTCAACAGACCAGACCCGGCGCCGATGTCGAGGACCGTGTCGTAACCTCTGCCGACAGCGGCGGCAATCGCTTCTTTGAAGGCTGAGTTGCGTTTGACATCGTTGATCATAATGTAATGCCATCTCGCCATCGATGAACTTTTTATGTTCTCCAGACATAAATGAGATAAATGGTAGTCTGGGTTCAGTGCCAGCGATGACAAGAAGGCAGAGACGGCGTCCGACAGACGACCTCTTCTATCGATTGATTAATTGTGGTAAATGTGATCAATCGGATGGACAGTAACCCAGAACAACGACTCACTTATAAAAGTAGATTCCTTTGTGATAATAAATATCTCCGCAATCGGGAAACGCTTTGATGGCCTCATCGAAAGCCGTCAGTGTTGTGTCGACATCTGAGTTGGTCTCCAAGAAGTGGATGTGTCGCTCAAACGCATACAGAAAAGTCGGTTTCCATTTGTTGGTCAAACTTCGGTCACCGGTTCCTCTGAGAGCAACACAGAAATGGCCACAACTCGAGCCGTACTGACCAGCTTTGAGATATTTGACCGCTTTTCGGATGGACTTATTGGCGAGTGAGTGATGACCACTGCTGTTGTGGTCAGACATTGAAAGGGATTGTGATTACAATTGTTGTGATCACTGATCAGCTGTGAGTCGACCACAACATCACTCGAGTCGAGTCGAGAGTGCAGTGAATGCGGTGTTTGTGCTGTGTTTGCAATGCATTGCATAACCATTTAAAATGATTAGGACTGTTGAGCTATACATCGAGTCTGCATTGCAGTGACAATCGAAGTCAATTAGAATGGCCAAACTAGTTTAAAATTGTGACTCGCTGCTATTTTGGTGCAAATAGCTTTGGTGCAAGCCTAAAATTATCAATGCATTGTATGATCGAGTCATTTAAACCAAAAGCATTTCATTTTTTGCAACTTTCTGCTAACAAATCGCTACGAAAACTATTTTATTAATGTCCACAGATTTACATTCATTTGCTGTAAAATTATTTTCAATAAAAAAAACAGAGAAGAGTTTAAACAAAAGCAGAGACGAGCTTTCCGTCAGTGGCCATCACTTGCCGTAACAGCACTTGTGCTTCGGTCGATGCTTAAACTTGCGGACGAAACAACAGGGACGGGGCTTGAAGTAGACCGGCTGGATGTAGACCACCACTGGACGGCGACAGCACTGTTTGACCGGTCGGTGGCCGCAACACACGCCCGCGTCCACCACTGGCCAACTGGTTAGCAGTGCACCGCTCACCACAAGCGCCACACATAGTCGCCACAAACCCCCCATTTTTCGGGTTAGCTAGCTTAATTTTGATAAAAAGTCTGGAAGTGTTACATTTTATACCTGAAACTTGAAGTGTTTCAAACAAATGATATTGAAAGGGGAATCCAATAAGTCATTGACAAGAGAAGTCTGATTGTTCTGTCCAGGTTTCAATTGAGAGGGGGATTTTCGATTAGGTCAGTTTCTAAATATTAATCTAATTGATTGGAAAAACAAAGTTTGTTGGTGCGATTCAGTGCTAACCTCAAACAGTTTGCACATATTGTTGCAAACATCGCCTCATTAGTTATTCTACACTGTATTGTATACTAGAAGTGTCATCAATGCGATTCAGTTTTGGCCACAATTGAAATTGCCTTGAATTGCCTAATAATAGGCTATTATTGTGAGCCACGGCTGTAATCGTTTGCTTTCGTCAAATTGCTTACATCGACTAAAAATGATTGGCAATAAAGGCGGCCGAGTTAAACAGATTGCTAGCAAGGACAATTATAGCTGCACTGTGTCCATGTGGTGCACATTATTTTCGAATTGTAGATTTAATTAATTATATCTATTTTTAATTCAATTTACTGTACAATTAATTGAGCAGACATTGTAATTCAATTTGTTATTGCATGAAACAATCGATACAATCAATGATCCGTCGATTGGTGTAAAAATAACATTTATTGCAATTTTAAAATCATTATTAAAAATAGTAAACAAGCGATGATTAACTAATCAATTTGAGAACAGTTATTGAATTGAAATCTCTATCAGAGCTCATCTCTAATGATAACAATCGTCAAAGAAATGTCTTTTGAACAGAGATTTCAGTGAAGACAACTTTATATTGCATACAATTTGAGCCATAACTGGGGAGACTATAGGTTGGGTGCGACCCAATTGAGGAACTTCATGGCCACCTCGTAGCCGAAGAAGCAAGCTGCGTTGGCCGGGAAAGCCCGCAGCATCACAGGCGTCGCTCCTCTATACAAAGCGGTGATCCCCTCCTCTTTCATCATGACTTTGAACACATCTCTGATGCCATTGGGATACGTGCCGTGCGGTGCCGTCTGTAGCCTCGACTTGAGCACATCCGGAGGAATGGCGACCAACCAATTGAATATTCCAGCCATTCCTCCGGCAAACAGAGTGCGGCCAACACTGAGATCAGACCGCGATTTGCCTTCGGGTGTCAGCGTCTGTTGCAACCACTCGTATGTCATGAAATACATGCCACTCGCGGGCACGTCCCGCAGCAGAGTGGCCGCAGTGCCCTTGTATATGCTTCTGATGCCGCCCTCGCGGTACAGCTGCTTCACGCAGTCCACCGGTCCCTTGTACTTGATTGCCGCGCTCGGGTCGGCCGCTTGCACCTGAAGCAAGCACTTGATGCGCTCGCCCGGGGCCATAATGCCCGTGGTGAACACGCCCGATATCATACCGGCGTTGAACAGCTGGAGCATTGTCAATTGGTCGTCGGGTGACTTTTGCTGTAGCTTTTTGCCGATTCCAAAGCCCAAGAAACAAACGGCAAACATCGGGGTCACTCCGGTCAGGGGAGCGGCCATTCCTCTGTAAAGTCCGAGCACTCCTTCTCTGACCACAATTTTCTTGGCGCAGTCAAGAGTGCCCGCATAGAGAGGCTTTTGGCCGGCGGCCGGTCTCGGCATTGTTTGCAGGCGTACTTTGATAGTGTCCAGCGGGTGACCAGCAGACACCAAACACATTCCGCCGAAACCTCCGGCGAAGAAGTTCTTGAGCGGAGATGTATTTTGACCCGACATTTGTGGTTTCAAAGTTTCATATAATCAACCGTATAAAAAATGCTAGAGCAAACTGTTCGTCCAAGTACTGTTGTGTATCAATTCGGCACTCGTCAGTTGGTTATCAATTGGCACAAAGTCCAAGTTTATATCATATCAAGCGATACACTTGTGGTGCACTCCGCAGACCCGCCGACAACAGTGTTTACATTTGCATCACTACTGGCTGTCTATCACTAATGGCTTAACTGAATGAATGCAATGTTTGTGGAACTCAACGCCTGTTTGGGCCGCCAGTCGTCTGCAACGAACGGCAAACCACGTGACCGACTCTGACCGTCACGTGTTATGCCCACTTGAAAGTGGATCCAATTTAGCCGACAATTGCATCAACTCGTGAGCCGACCTCATCTGATCCCGACCTGCAATGAGTGGCAAATTCGAGCTCAACATCTGGTCAGGCGATTGGGGTCTGCCGTCGATTGACCACAAGTGCCTTCAGATGATGGCCTTCTGTCGCTTCAGCGGAGTTCCCGTCAAAAGCAACGAAACGAATAACCCGTTGTGGACTCGATTGCCATCGTTCGTGCACAAGAAGAACAAGCTGTACGAGTTGAGGGAGGTCATCTCGTATCTCAAGGAACAGAACTATAGCGCTGACTTCAATTTGTCGGCCAAAGACATGTCCGATGTGTTCGCCTACGAGTCACTCCTCCGAAGCCAGTTAGAGCCGGCACTGCTGTACCTGATGTGGGCCGACGACCACAACTATATAAACCTGACCCGCGGCTGGTATGCCCATCGGCTTCCCTTCCCCACCAACTACTTCGTCCCCAATTACTATAAAAGTGCCGCCGAAAAGACGATTCGGTCCCGATTTGGTCCCCAAGTCTTGAATGGCGATAACTGTAATTCAATTATTGAGACGGCGATTATAGGAGAGGCCCAGAAGTGTTTGACTCTCCTCTCGGAGCGACTCAAAGACGAGTACTTCTCGGGCAAGAATCCGAGTTCATTTGACGCCATTGTGTTCGGCTATTTGGCGCCCATTCTCAAAGTTCCGACGCATAACCGAACTCTTCAGAACCACTTGAAGTCGTGCGACAATCTGACAAAATTTGTTAACAAAATACTGAAAAACTATTTTCCGACCGTCAAAGAGAGTGATTCGAAGACATCGGGCGATACAAAAAGTAGCGAAGATTCTGAGGACGACAACGAATTTCCCCATAAGTGGAGAGATATCATACTTTCGGGTTTGTTCGCCACCACAGCTATGGTTGGCTACGCGTTGTTCACAGGTCTGGTCAAAGTTGATATCGTCAACGATGAAGAGTATGACGAAAGTGAAGAATCGGTTCCACAAATCGCCGCTATTTTCGATGACTTTTCTCAAGATTCAGAAGAAAATGAAAATTGATTTTTATTGATTCGTGTATTTTGTTATCCATTCAAATTAAAAAGTTTGAACATATTTAAGTCAACACTAACGGCAAAGTCATTAGTTCTTCGTTCAAATACAGGTCTTGTGTCTGATGTTGCGATCGATGTTTGACGGATTCAAACCAAGAGTTTATCTGTTGATTAAATAATGACCGATATCTGTGAGGGTAACTAAAAGAATAAATTATCTTATTTGACATCTGAAGGCGAATGTGTGACAATGTCACGAATGACAGACAGTTTCCTCTTTGTGGCTCTCGATTACTGTAAACGATTGGATAACCTAATAATGATCCCGATATAAGACACATGTCTGCCATCGACTCTTCGTTTATATCGACTTTAAATTGTGAATTACTCTCATTTAGATTGATTTCATTCAATACTATCCTTAAAAGTGATTTATTGGCTTTTATTTGTTCTTCACTTAAAAGCTGAGGGAATGACAGGTCTGGCGAGACATCGACGAACCAAATGAAAGAGTCGGACAACAAATAGTTTAGATGTTCGACAAGTGTTGGTCTCTTAGCTATGAATATGGTGTCATTGATTTGGATCACTTGCAGACCATTCAACGCCACTTTGGAATCTCTGCAGACATCGAATACATGATCGCAGTCACCAAAACTTATTTCCCACAGATATGAAGGCTTTAGTTCCAAATCAAGAGCTTTCAACTGATCTCTCAAATCGTTCAATAAGTTCTTCTGTATGGCAGTTGTCCTCTGAGCAGAGGATAGAGCAGACAAGTGAGTCACCGGAATCAGTTTGACTGACTATTACTGACCTTTTTACCCATTACGATGACAGTGGATAATTATTATGAACAAGCATTGCCAAGCAGACACTGACACTGGCATTGGTGGCCAATACTACTCTGCCTGTTGTCTGGACCAATACTATCGCCTAATGCAGTGACCAATGCAGAGACGAGATGGCGCTCGCAGTCAGTGTCGTCAGCAGTGAGTGAGTGAGTGCCCAATGAGTCTAATCGTGCAATGCTTTCGGTTCTGTTCGATGCGTTCAAGCGTTGACTGTATTGACTGCAGTGTTAATACGTTTGAAGTCGTCTGAACTGCACTCACACTCACACTCACAGTCAACTCAACGCGACTCCAATCCAATCCAATCCAATCCAAACCAATCCGATCGCTGTCTATACCTCTCCAACGACTGCAGTCACTGACCGTCAGTCAAATCGCATCCATTTGAATGACATTTGTCGTGAGGCCACCCGTCGAGTGAGTGCTGACCCGCGACCGACCGACCGCTGCCGCACACCATTTGATCGCCAATTGATCGGACCGTCAATTGATTAGTCGTCAGCTTTGGTGATGTCATCGAGCGGTGCCCCGAGTGGTGGCCCCGGCAATACTGGCGCCCATCGGTATCGCTACAAGAATGCCGGTCTCGATGCGCAGGAGTTGCGCCGAAGACGTGAGGAGGAAGGCGTCCAACTGAGGAAACAGAAGAGGGAAACCGAATTGTGTAAGAGAAGGAATCTGAGCCAAGGAGGCGATGAATTCGGCGGACAACAACTCGAGGACTCGATGTCGGCCGCACAGGTGATCACACCCGAGATGGTGGCCGCCCTCTACACCGACGACGTCGAACAACAGCTGATAGCGACTCAAAAGTTTAGGAAACTATTGTCTAAAGGTTTGCCGATTCGCTTCACTCGATTGTCTTGTAATCACTGGATATCCACCCGAACAGAACCCAATCCACCAATAGATGAAGTAATACAGACCGGAATCGTTCCCCGATTCGTGGAATTTCTTCACAGAGACGACAACTCAGTCCTGCAGTTCGAGGCCGCGTGGGCGCTGACCAATGTTGCTTCGGGCACATCCATGCAGACTAGAATGGTGATCGAGGCCGGAGCTGTTCCCGTCTTCATTCATTTGTTGGAGTCAACCCACGAGGACGTCCAGGAACAGGCAGTCTGGGCCTTAGGCAACATCGCCGGCGATTCGCCCGAATGCCGCGATTACGTGCTTAACAACAACGCGTTATTGCCTTTACTCCAGTGAGTATTGGGGCGACTGATTGTGACTCGTTGTGCCTGACCTGTCCACCACTAACCGCTCATCTCATGTATTCCTCTCGTCCGACAGATTGCTCAGTAAGACTGCCCGCTTGTCGATGAGCCGGAACGCTGTTTGGGCGCTCTCTAACCTCTGTCGCGGCAAAAACCCTCCGCCGAAGTTCGAGACCGTCAGTCCGTGTCTGCCAGTGTTGGCGCGACTGCTCTTTCACAGTGACCCGGATGTGTTGGCCGACGCCTGTTGGGCCCTCTCTTACCTGAGCGACGGTCCAAACGAGAAGATCCAAGCCGTGATCGACGCCGGCGTTTGTCGTCGTTTAGTAGAATTATTAATGCACTCGAATCAAAGCGTAGTGTCGGCCGCCCTGAGGGCCGTCGGCAACATTGTTACCGGAGATGATATGCAAACTCAAGTCATACTGAACTGCAATGCTTTACCATGTCTTCTGCACCTCCTCTCCTACACCAAGGAGTCGATTCGGAAGGAGAGCTGTTGGACGATATCGAACATCACTGCTGGCAATAAACAACAGATTCAGGCCGTGATTAACGCAAACATATTCCCAGTGCTGATCGAGATATTGTCGAGAGCCGAGTTCAAGACGCGCAAGGAGGCCGCCTGGGCCATCACCAACGCCACCAGCGGCGGCTCGCCCGACCAGATCAAGTACCTCGTCGACCAGGGCTGTATTCCGCCCCTCTGCGAACTGCTCACTGTCATGGACCCCAAGATCATTCAGGTGGCGCTCAACGGCATCGAAAACATCTTGAGATTGGGCGAAGTGGTGGCCAAAGGACCCAATGGCGGCGGCGTCAACGAGTTCGCCGTCAAGATCGAGGAGTGTTATGGTATGTCGTCTTATGGCTATTGATCTCGTGATGTGGTGATTGATCTCTTGTGTCGTTTGTCTTTGTCTTTGTCAGGACTCGACAAAATAGAGTTCTTGCAATCGCACGAAAACGTAGAGATATATCAAAAGGCATTCGAGATCATTGAGCGATACTTCGGCACCGAAGACGAAGAGTCGGGAATCGCGCCGTCGGTGGAGAACAACGAGTTTGCGTTCGGTTCGTCCGACACACCAAAGGACCCTAATTTCCAGTTTTAAGCTGTCAGTGCTTAGGTATGTCTTAGCCAAGGTATGTCTGAGCCGGCGATAGTCAAACAGCGATGTAATCGTTCGCAGCTTTTGTTTAAATTTTATTCAATTAAATCTTAGTTTTTATAGAATTTTGCGAAAAGTCTTTAAAAGATTACTAACTGTTCACAGAATGTATGAGACAATTGAGACCTGATTTTACTGATTCCTCGAAAACATCTTTTGCTCTAATGTTCTAAATATAATAATAATGACAACAATTAAGACAAGACATGCATTAACTGAACGCCAACAACATTACAACTAATATAATAATAATAATAATAATTGATAATTAATTAATGGTAATTAATAACTGAATCTAAATCTAAATAAATCTAAAGTTTGAATACAAATTACAATTGAATACAATGTATACACAAATGAACACATAATAACTGTACAGATATTAGAGAATTTTTACAGTGAAACACATAAGAAATGTACAGAAGTTTAAGTTTAACTCTAATAAAGTGTCAAATTATTCGATTGTGAGACAGACAGTGGACCAGAAGTCCCGCTTTGTATCGACTTTTATCACATTTTCTAATTATGTACTGATTCTGAGGCAATCGACTCCTCATTCGACTCCTCTCCGGATATATCTCTAAATAACTTAAAATTCTTTAAAAATTGTTAAAATTTATTTCAATTGATTAAAGTTGTGCTAAAATCTAAGCCAATCTAATATAGATTAATAGCAATCAATTTGATTGACAACAGTTGACAATCAACGCAAACCAACTTAACTCAAGACTCGGTGTTAGCGCTCTTCTTAGGATAGGCCGGGTTTTTGCCCGATATGGGCAGCGGATGGGCCTCTGTGTTGAAGACCCACTCGTCGAAGGAGACCAAGTCGTCCGAAGAGAAGATGAGATACAAGTATTTGAAAGTCTCGGCCAACAGAAAGCTCTGCTGAACGTCGTCTTTGGGACTGTTCTCGTCGTAAACGTTTTTGATCCCCGAATAGCCGTTCTCTGTCCGGCAGTACTTGTGGATGGCTTGGGCCGCACTCCACGCCCACTCGCGGTACTTGTCGTCGTGGGTCACGCGCCACATATACAGCCAGCCCTCTATCACTTCGGGCCTCTGAATGTAATACTTCTCGTTGGGTCTGAACACGAGATCAGATCATTGGTCAATCAAATGGTTTGTCGATGCCATCGCCGATCACATACCTGACGGCCTTTGCCTCGACATTATCGGTGAACCTAAACGATTCGGGACCTATTTTGGTGGCCGTTCGGTCGTACGACTCGTGGCACGTGTTGGCCAGCTCTGCGCCCAATTGCAAGTAATGTTCTTTTTGTTTCTGGTCGAGCGACTGCCCGCTCAGAGCGATGAGTCCGCTGACGAAACAGGCCAAGTGGTCCATCTTGTGCTCGAGGCGGTCGTACTTCATCTCCGCCAAGTAGGTCAGACCCGAACTCGACTTGTGGACCAAATGCTTTTCGACGGCGGCGATGGCCTCGTCCCACATTCGGCGCGCGTCCATATCCTTACCGCCCGATTGGATCCATTCTTTCAGCAAATACTCATAGAAACTGTCGCCCAAAGCGCCTAATGATATGTGGGCTGAAGGGCGGCAAAGAGAGATAATCTGGTTTAGTTAGTGATAGTTAGTGTGTGTGAGTTGGTTTGTGTGCATCTCTTTTTGGGTTGGGCACGAGGGTCCGAAGAAGGACCCTGCAGAGAGAAATTGGAAAAGGAGCAGAATTATAATATGCCTGATGAGAGAGAAGCACTGCAGCGGATGCCTCGCGATCCCAATTTTGTAGCAATACGGCCGACAACACAGATTGAACGCGAATAAATGGCCAAGAAAGGGCCCGATTGGCGGGACTAGTCAGGCAAACTGTGGCCACCAATAATCGATTGCGAATAATGTGTGCGATACTCACGTTGCGTGAATTTGCCGGTCTTGGGACTGATGTAATTGGGGTAAAGACCGTTGGGTTTGGTCAACGAGTCCAATATGTGCCTAATGTTCATCACTTTGTCGGCGTAGGTCCTGTCGCCCGTCAGGTCACTCAAGTAGAGGAACTCGAGGTGAAGAGTGCCCACTTCGGACAGGATAGAGCTGGCCTGCGAAGCCCAGGCGTAGTTCTTGCTGTGACCCGTACTGGGGTTGACCAATGCGTGCGGGAGTCCGGTGGGAGTGTTGAACGCGGGCAGCATTAGGGACGCGATTGAGTTGGCCTTCGAGAGAAACATATCGTCTTTCGTGAACGCATAGCACGTGAGGAGTCCGCCGACGAATCGGATCACTGTCTCGAAGACAGAGACCTCAGTGTTGGCCTCATTGAGACTAAGATTCTTTTCGACCCAATCGCGACCCTCTTTGAACTCATCCTTCATTCCCATTATGAAAAGTGTGTCCAAACCGTCGACAATAGTCGCGCCTTCGAGTTATCAATGAGATTAGTTTATGGTATCAAATGACAAGCGAACAAAACAGACGAACCCATTTTGGTAGTGCCGAAGATGCCCGCGGAGTGACCCTTCTTGGAGATGGGTCTGAGCTCGTTCTCACCCCAGGCATACTTCTTGTAGTTGACCCAGGCCTCTCTGGTCATCTCCTTGATGAAGTCCCGTTTGCGCCTCACCTCAGGATCGGGGTCTTCACCCGAAGGCAGCACAAGAGGTGTCCACTCGTTGTCATCATTATTATTCTGAGTCATCTCAGGTCCCAAACCATTGACATTAGGTTTGGGCAAAACAGCCATCATTTGGCTCTTATTGTAACTGAACTCTTCGCTGATCTTCATTTTGAGCCGCTGCTGGTCCTCGATCTTGGCTCTGGCCGTATGCGAGTCGTGGCCGCCGACCACATGCGACTCGATCGGAGGCACTAACCCGAGCAGATCGGGTCCCAAACTGTCGGCGGGTTTTATGTATTTATAGACATTACTGGCCTTAAGTTCGGGCAAATAGGCCACTCCGATGACACTGAACAGGATGAAGATGAACACCACTAACACCAACAGATACTTCTCGCGTATCCTCAGTATCGACCGCGAACTCGAGGTCGGCGTCACAAGCAGTCCAGTAGAGCCGCGCGAGTAATGCGATGGCAGAAGACCTGCGCTTCGGGCAGACATGCCGTCAGTGCTATCAGTGGTGTTGTCAGTGGTGGCGATGTCTCGGCGATGGCCTCAGATATCAGTCATCTCTTGGGCCGCAAATCGCAGTCAATGATTGATTTCGTGCTTCAAAAGCAAATAATCACAGATTTGGACAAATCATAAGTCGAAGCGTCCGTCAGAGACAACGTTACGCATAGCGTTGCCAACACGCGATCAGCCGATCCCACCAACTAATCAACGATAATCTTCGCGGACATCCGACAACAGATCCGCCAAATGGTTAAACACATTGATCCGACTCTCAGAGGACGCGATCGAACTGAATGTGCGACACAGTTTGTGGCCAACTTATAGGGTTAAGGTTAATGGTTTCGGCAAATTAATAGCTATGAGAGTACCACTGGTTATGTGATTATTCGGTGGATTCGGGAAAATAATCGATTAATTAGTTTCGGACAGAAATCTATTTAATTAATGAGTCATAAAATTAATTATCTTTGAGAATGATTTAAATATGTTATCGATGTTATGTCTGAGCGATTAAACGCAATCAATTCAATATAATATAAGCTAAAACTTACTTGTACATGTATATGTTAATACTAGGACAAGTGTGTCTCGAAAAGGTAACGGTATCTACCCTGGTTACGTATCTTTTATCAATTTATAAAACTATTGCTTACTGATGACAAAATGTTTGTTTCAATTTACAACAGATTGATAGATATAATTG
>JAQGBE010000626.1:0-16141 GCA_034698225.1 Scheloribates latipes | reverse complement strand
ACCAAGGGTGGACAAGCTTGATCCTACTCAAGTAGGATCAGGGGTGATACAGTAAATTTTGTATATTCGCACATCTTGAAAGCGCACATTTAGCTATTTGCACATGAATTGCTCAGTCCTGAATCGGGACTACCGTGTTCTCGCACTATGCCGCTCTGGGCGGAGAAAAAAAAGTGGGTTTTGTCGGGAAAGTTGGGGTGGTGGGCGCTAAAACATGGGTGGGCGGTAATATAAAAATGTTTGAACCAATGTTGTAAAAACTTGTCTAAATCGTATCAATTCCTTATAAACAAATTAATTCATTTATAATTAATTTTTATGTAAATTTCAATTCAACTGTTATTCCTGAATAGCAGT
The DNA here is from genome assembly GCA_034698225.1 of Scheloribates latipes. Classification (NCBI taxonomy): domain Eukaryota; kingdom Metazoa; phylum Arthropoda; class Arachnida; order Sarcoptiformes; family Scheloribatidae; genus Scheloribates; species Scheloribates pallidulus. Next base: position 15,784 of record JAQGBE010000626.1, on the reverse strand, counting down.
ATCACATTTAAATGTGACAAAAAATTAACAATATTTTTCGAATATCGAAAATTGATTTTTAAAATAATAAGTATCACTATTAATTAAATGAAAGACATGCAATCAAAAGCTTTGTATAAATTATTCACTTTCAGTTGGTATTCTAGATACAGTCTTACCCTTCTAAATGCATAGCCTCTAATTGCATAATTCGCTATTTGCATAACAAAATGCAAGAACCGTTTTTGGGACCTATGCTAACCTATGGGACTTAATTGCATATTCTTTATCTGCATATTGCATAAGAATTTTCAAGTTCCGCCAAGCAAATTTGTCATTTATAATTGCATATAGTACTTGATACTTATAGTATACTCAAAAATTCACCATGTTAAACATCTAAATCATTTCAAAATTATCAACAAATTGGCGAATGTTTATTGATATCTGCAATATATGCAAATTATGCAAGTGAAAAGTCACCCGATCATTATATTGGCTTGAATGATGCAAATTAGTAGGCAATTAAACCCCTAAATAACGTACGTTGTTTGTGGAAAATCTCGCTAAATGCATAATTCCTAATTGCATAAGAGGATTTTCTTGGTCCCAACCTTATGCAATTAGAAGGGGAAGACTGTAAATGTTTTATTTCCTTTAATCCTAATTATTATTCATCCAAATATTATTCGTTCATTATTCAGAGAAATGAAACATGCCAAGATAGGGCAAGTTAGAGAAATGTTGTCGAGCACCATGACAATTTAAAGTTTTCGATTTTTAAAACAAGACGTGAATCATTAGTAGAGAAGTGGTCTCTTTCTTAGATTAATGGAAGCATTTTTGGTAGAAAAATCATTATAAATGAAAAGTTTGTAAGCAATTAATTAGGAGTGCATTACTCAGTGCTGAGCCCAGAGATGCGATACCACTCTTCGGTCTCGTCTCTCATCTCTTCAGATCTTCGCTAAGAATTTAATATAAAAATTCTTTTCGCTCTTTAAATGATAGGAAAGTTTTTCAGATCATTATCCATAATAGCATTATATATATGGGAGAAGAATATTCTTTAATATCTTTTTCTATAGGAAGAGAAATTCTATTTAAAGAATGCATTGTTAGGTAAGAGACGGAAAAAAAAATAATATTCTCTTTCTATATCTTGTAATCTCTTTACACAATTTTGGCTCAGGGTTTAGGTCTAAATGACACAATTATATTTTTAAAACAAACTTTACCTGGATTATACTCTGGCATAAATGATATTTTCGTTAAATTCCATTCCATATAAATAATTTTGTTCATTTTGAAAGTATTATGATTATATTTTTTTTTGTTAACCACGGCATTAACCTGATATTATATAGGCTTCTAAAATATTCTTATTACACAAGTGTTTTTGGCTTAACCAGTATGACCTAGTTCATTTAATTAATTAACTGCAAAAACGAAATACAGTTTACAAAACACTTTTGTAAACTGTATTTCGATAAAAAGAGGAATTTTTATCAACATATAGGAAGGCTCTGAAATGATCTAGCTTGAAGTCCAAAAAATGAATGGTTTGTGTTAGCCAAAATATGAAATGTGCAGGGCAACTTTACTTTGCCAAAATATTCACAACATTATCAGGATTTGATTAGTTTCCACTAAATTGATTACACGTGAACTGTTTTCAATGTAATAATCAGGTGAAATCTATTTTCTGAAGATAGAAAGTGAAAACAGAATTTAATTTCTCTAAGGATCGGACACTTCGCTCATCCAGTCGTGAATTGTCTGCGAGTTTTGTCACTAAAGTTATGAATTAAATGAATCATAAATTTTTAATTAAACTTCGAGTCGACGGATGGCAACGAAAACAGAGCTACGAATGACTGAATCCGATAATCAAATTCATGGCATTATATTTAATGCATTTCTCACTATAATTTAATCATTATTATCATGCTTATTTGGCAACACACTTCAATTAGAGATCGAAACTGGTCGCATCAAGCTGAGAATGGCCAATAATTGATGGAGACTGGTTTAGCATGGACGAATGAAAGGCACGAAACTGGTCTGGGATTAACTTTGTTGACCAGAATAGACAAAACTTTTTCACTGATGGTATTTGTGAGCGATTTTTCCGCTGACTTTCACCCGAAGAGTAAATACGAGATCAGTCTTTCTCTTTCTCTCCCGTCTTATTTGGCTCTTCAGTGACAATACTATTATTACTTTTGTCTTAAGTATTGTTTTCACAGATTATTTTGAGTGCCATTTCACGTATAGCGAGATCGCAAGGACTTAACCAAAAATGGTATTTTTCTCTTAATTTTCTTCTGCTTTTTTGGTTTCACTTTTTCTGTCGAGATAAAGAGAAATTGCATCCACCGCTGAAATCGTGGAATTTTTGCCCAAGTAATTGATTTGTGGCCCCAAAAGCTTGGATTAATTTTCCACTGAAATAAACATGAATTACACCTTTGCTGTTATCTATTATATAACTGGCTCTTTGCCGACAATAACTGCTCTGCTCTTACCCTAAATGGCGTTCGACTTAACTGCACATAAAACGCCGTATCTATTGTGGCCATGAAACGGCATCTTATATTACAATACAAGTGTGATACAAGTGGCTAGACAAGTTGCGATTTGCATTTTGCAAGGTTGAAAATCTCTACAACACAATGGAAAGTCTACATGTACATTAGTCAGTGGGGCATAGCGCATATACATGGTGGATTTCTTTGTGAGAGTTGTGCAATTAATCAATAAAGTGTTATCATGGTCAAATGCCGTCGTCGCTGACAATAATAAGGTTTGATAATTGCTGTCAAACAGTACTTCAGTTCGTGAAGCCATTGGTGGAGTCGTGTGTTGTCTGTCGTCTGTTGTGTTGACACAAAACCATTTGCCAAATGATTACGTGTTTAGTCTGTATTAGTATTTTCAATGACTTATCAATAATTAAAATGCAATTATAATTACGTTTTTCCGCCCAACGACTGGTTATTCAGAATTTAAAACAAACTGTCGATCGAAGCGAAGTCAGACTTTCCTCGTTCCCTATGAGGAAGTCGAGCGAGATATCAAGATAACTCAAGTTAGCTCGTGTTCAGCTACACTTGTAGGCGAGTGAGGCTCCACTCAGTTGTGTGACAAGTTATGATCGATATGTGTTGTGTGTTTGATTGCAAGGTTACCCGAAATTAGTTTACATGCGACTACTTTCATTAAAATAGCAGATACTTGCTAAATTGAAATGGTGTTGTGTTTCACTTGATAGCACACGTGTCACTGAAATGTGTTCTGGCAATTTTTTCCTTTCTAATTCTGGCTAACTCCCAATCCGCATGAACAAGGTGCTTCACTTCAATCGAGCTGGCTCATTTGTGGTGCGACCGTCTCGTCAAATGGACACTAAACTCGACACCCGATCTCATCCAGCAAATTAGTTGCGATTATTTTGTCTGATATATTGGATTACCTGATAGTTCACCGATTATCTGACAAACAAGACTAACCGAAAGACAGACCAAAATGGCGGCGTTTATCGCCAAACAGATGGTCGGCAATCAGCTCTCGGCTGTCAAAGGTATGTAATTTTCAATTTAACTTGTTTATAATGACAATTTCACTCGTAATTAATTCAATGGAATAATTCCGAATTTTATGTGACCGGCTAATGAGTGTTGGCATCGTTAGACTGTCTTCGCTTAATGACTCCAATAGAACAGAGACAGTCTTACGATGACAGAGAATCTATGATCTTGTTCATTTATGATTAAAATGTTGGAAATTGCTGAACTAGTTAGATTATTGCAATAAAATTATGATATTATTTGGTATATTTCCAACATTGAGATTAAAATTGTTTGTTAGGGTATTGTTTAATGGCAATCGTTATTCAGAGCTCGTGTTCAATGGAACTTTTGTTATGCTCTTGGTCATAAATGTAATTAATTTGAGTCATTTCATTAGTCATAAATTGAAGTGATTTCACTGGGAATAACACCAAAATAAGTTGAAAACATTTAATTTCTCTGTGGATTCCATAATTTTACTCATCGGTTATCAAATGACTTAAACGTTTGTCAAAACTTGTGATAAAATGAATCGAAAAATTTTCAATTAAAAGTATTCCGATCATATGTGACAACAGATAAAAGGCCTTTCAGTGTTCACACATAGAATTTCCGTCAAATTTTCGAACTTGTCACTCAAATGACCTTCTTAATTATTTACATTTCCACAATTATCGTCATTTTCGAGTGCGAACTCAAAACTACATATCAGTAATACAGTCAGCAAGATTGATCTAGTCTACAGACTGTAGTTGAGTATCTTCCAAGTATCACCAGGAGAACCCAAAATATCTAGTTTTATTGATGGCGTGTCTGTTCAGTTATGATCGCAATAATTTTGTTACTAGTGATGAATGGATTGTGTGTCTGATTATCGGCGATGGAGTCAGTGATGGACCTCAAGTGTAATTACATGTGAGACCCGATGTCGTCAAAAGCGAGTCAACACATGTGTTGGCCATCAAAAGCAATCACAACTAATGGTTTGCGTGAAGCAGAGCTCCGATCGTTCGGTCTGTCCGTCCACTCAATAGCTAACTATTGAAGACTCGGGTCCTGTCGTTAATTATTTGTCGGTCAGAGTCATTAGCGATTGGCTAATGATTGCATTGGATATTGGCTCAGCTCTGGTCTGGCCATAAGTCTGGTTATGGCATCGCCACTGATCCGGATATTATCACATCGGCAGACCTGTCCGTTATGGCAATTATAATTTGCAGCCATCGCAACAATGCTAATCTAAGTAAGCCCTGGTTGGTCAACAGTGGCTGATAACCTTGTTAATTAGTGGTCTACTTCAATTAGATCGCTGTAGTCTGTTATTTTGTTCCCTTGATAAAAGTCAAATGTTAGGAGATTACACAAGATATTGATTGTGAGAGTTGGAAGTTGCATAATGACCACAGTGTGTATCTAGGTCATATCTGGCATTAGGAATGAGCCCTTTATGGCAAAATCGATGCCATAGCCACAGACATGAGTTTTTTATTCATCAATCTGTGTAACCCATTGTGAAAATGATGGATCATTTTTGAGTTATTGCTCGCCATAACTCTTGACTTTTCGACTATTGACTGAGGAATGAGATAAAAATTTTGAGTCAAGAATTGAACCGAAAATTTGCATATTTTTAGAATTCTTTTGTTATTGAAATTTTATTCTATATTTACAACTATAGCGGAACCTTTGTTTCCGCATCGGCATATCGCTAGTTTCAATTGTAGGAGCAATATTTGGCCATGCTACGATTGGCGGCACACTTGACATATAAATGTCTGTATTTGTGCCGCAATAATTAGATTCAGTTGTATATGAATTATGAGAACTGTTTCATAGATCGGCCAAAATCGAGGTCCGACTGTAGTGTCAATCGATAGAAGTGATGGCACTTTCACTCCGAGTCGTCAATGACTTGAAGTTTCCTTTGAGATCAGGATTTCAATGAGAATTCTTCGCTTTGATGGCGAATATGCTATCAATCATATACTAAATAAAAGGGCATTCATTAGGCTGACCAGACGTCCTTGATTTATAAGGATTGTACTTAATTTCTCTTTCTTGTCCTTATGAAAATTTTGGCTTGCTCCATAGCATAACATTATTGTCCTTAAAAATACTAGCTTTAATATGCCAAATTTACAATATAATTCACTAAAATCGCTCAAATGTCCTTAAATTTCAAATATCGATCTGGTCACCCTAGCATTCATTCAAATGACAAACGAATATGAGATCCGTATTTAACTATTCTTTTGGTCCCAAATTGCCATAAAAAATCAGATTCTAATTAAGAAGAGCTTCACCCTTCATTCTGTCATTTCACTCTAGTCACTTTTGTAAGATAAACCAACGTCTTGATAATAATTGGGTTAAAATCAACGTGGTTTAATAATAATTTAGCAAAAAATATTTGAATAATCTGTAATTGAATAATAATAATCAAGATTTTAATCTTGTACATTTCAGATATTGGCAACAGTGAGAGTATGACGCCAGAAGAGAAAGAGAGACTTGCTCAAATTGAACAGGAACGGTTAGAAGCACTCAGGTTAGTAGCATGGTGATTTGTTCTATTGTAATGCAAGACATTGTAATGATGATTATAACAAAACTGAAGTGATCTGATAATCTTAGCAACATTAATCTGAACATGTTAATAGCTAATAGCTAGATAATAATGCTGACTAATCATAATGTAATGACAAATGTGTGGTCCAATTCAGGGAACAGGAGGACAGACGCCGAGAGAAGCACAGGAAGTTGGAAGAGGAGAGGGAGAAAATGAGGAAAGGCATCAGAGATAAGGTATTGTGATTGTGATTACCGATGCAGTTGTGGCACAAAGAGATGCCATTATCGTTACATCTCTGTCTCGGTCTGTGTCCTAATGACAGTACAACATCAAGAAGAAGGAGAAGATCGAACAGCTGAGTAAAGAGGACTCGATAGAAGTGATCAAAAAGCAAGACTCGGTCTGTTCCGAAGGCGGACTCAATCGGCGCAAGAAAACGCCAGAAGAGATGGCCGCCGAAGCCGAAGAGGAGAACCTCGATGAGTTCACCAGTGAGTTATTGTTTTGTGGATTATGTACTAGATTTGAAACTGGATTAAAGTTTGATCTAACAAGATTAAGAGGATTATATTTATGTAAATATACTCGACAATTCATCAAGTTGATGATCGTTGCCTAATAAATGACAATAATATCAAAACAAATGAATTCTGTCTCTATAAGTAGTGTATAGAGAGAATAATGGTTTAGTCTATCGGAGAGGAATTTAAAGTAATATAGGGTTCTTGGATGTTGTCTATTGAGCGAGCAATTCGATACATTTTAAACACTATAGGCCTTCCAATACTTATATCGCTTTTTGAATATTGAAGAAAAAATAAATTGTTTTCCAAAAGAAAATTCTTTGATTTCAAACGCATATCAGATGTGATTCGCAAAAGAATTTGAATGCAATGAAGCGAATGATTGATCGAATTGTTTGCTACAGAAAATTGTAGTGATTTATATTGTAGTGCCGTAACAAACATTGACCACGAGCACCAATCGCAGTCGCCATCATCTAAACATCATTATTCATCTTGCACATTCCATGTTTTAATAGAAATTATTCGATCGGAATGACACAATTTATGATATATTCTATTGGTTAACCCAGTGAACTAAATCTAGTTCAATCAGATTATAATCATGTAATCCACATGTTTGAGCTAACGACAATTAGTGCAATTTATTTACACCTCGATATCAATTAACACGTATTTCAACCAAATATTTTGATGTATTTTATTGACAGAGTTCAAGAACTCGTTGGAACACCGGATATCAGAACTGAAGAACACTTTTGAGAATCGATGTGTCCTCCAGTAGTGTCAGCGCACGACCAGAGAAGACAGTGATCGCCGACTCAGAGGCAGACTATGGCACCAATCGGGTCCCTATCGACCACACAATACCACTAACACCAGTGCTCTTCAATAAGAATCTACATTTTGGTCCCATCTTTTGAACGGTTCTATGTTTTCAATGTCAAATCAAGCAGTATTTCAGTGGTAGCCGGCATAAATCAAAATTGTAGTCAAAACACCTTGGGTAGACATGTTTTGTCTCGGTTCATCTTTTAAGTTCTTGTAATGCGCCAAGGTGAATTATTTATTTCGACCACTTTATTCTGTTATCAATTATTCACTACACGAGAGAATCGGTTGAGTTTTTACACGAATTATATTTCAATTGTTTGTGTCTATGCAATAGAGGTTCTGATGGTCGCACATATTTTCAAACAATCACATTAAGGCTCAAAATCAATCACCTCTTCTAAACAGTATAATAAAATGTCTTCCTATACTTGACCAGAGGACTGGAATTGTTCATTATCTTGGTCATTTAGAAGTCGATAGATGGCGAACTCTTGTTGCAGTTGAAAGTACAGAACTGTTCAAAAGTTGGACAATAATTTCTATTGAATATCCTGGTACTAATTTAATAATTCTGTGTTTATAATCACTAATACAGTGAGTCTCACATATATTCTTACGGAAACGGAAACAAATGAAATGAATTGTTTCTAATTGTAAAATACATTTCAATTATTATGCAAAGGAAGTGTAAAACGAGAATCGCTTTTCTAGAGTTCCATCATTTGGTTACCGATTATTGTGATGCAGACAATTGACGAGTGCTAAGTGCTGTGCTAGATCATTATCAATTATTTTGTTACTATTGGTCGATATTTAATCAAATTAAAAACAATTCAAAACTTTAGACTTATGGCTCAGTTTTCAATATTGTTGGCAAACGTTTTACATAAATAACTTGTAATAAAAATACAACAAAAATTTATTGCAATTGCGATACAATACAAATGAGCGGAACTTTGCTTGACTTTAGCTTTTGCTTTCTCTCTCTCTCTCTCTCTCTCTCTCTCCCACTAAACGACAGAATATTCTGTATATCACTAAACCAGTGAATCGGAGAGCAGAGGATCGCAAACAACAAGAATCGCATTAAAAATGCATTAATTCCTATTGAATGCGCGTCTTCTGAGTCCTTAGTATCTAATTTGAAGTTAACGTTCAGCCGATTGTGACGGAGCACAGGGCCAGAGTTGGGCCAGAGTTGTGTCGCCGCTCTGCCAGTGCTGTACCCGAGCACTGGCTCTGTGTCTATGTCTATGCTAATGGCCTTTAGTGGCAATACTGCAGGCGAATGGCGAAAACGCGACTTCAATAACATTAAAGTGAATTAAATTTGCATTTTAAATGTGATACTCTTGTTGGTTTATTCCTATACTGTGTACTAGCTCACACTTGGATAGCTCAGTGATCACGTGATTATGTTGTTCGATGATGTGCCATGCACAATTGTCCTGTATAAATCACTAATTGGCCAGGTCATTGTCATTGTTGGGGACATGGCCTCAAATCTCATACATTTATTATAAAATTGTAATAAAACGCCTGCTTATCAAATTACCCGATCATAATTTGCATAATTGAGTTATTCTATATGTTTTGATAGAGTTATTTAAATTTCAAAATCAAAACATTCGACAATTATTATTAAACACTCTTTTTGTAACAACACTTTTTGATCAATTTGACACATTGTTTAACCGCTGTTATAACTCCTGTTAAATTGAAAGATACGCCGACTAAATGAACGATTTTAGGGTAACTTTTAAAATTCAAAAAATTGCTTATTCTTAAGTAACAAATAGACCTGGTTAGTTTGCGAGTGTATATGATGTGCTTGTTAAAAATAGACTCTATTATGTCTCAGATCGAGCGAAACTGGTTTTACGGGCCAATAAATCTTCACAAATCGACTTTGTTGATATTTTATCTAGCTAAACACTAATGTATCAGACATAAATCTAATAGCATGATCACCGACGCTCGGCCATTGTTAAATTGTTCACCTTGTATACTTGAAAACTGTATCAATTGTAACTAGCTAACAAAATGTTTATATGTTAGGCCGTTTGGTGTCAGGTCATCTGTACAGACAATTAACTGACTATTCTACTGATTATGTAAATTAGCATGCTCATTAATGATTATTGTGAACTACGATTATCGGGAAACTGAGAAATTGTTTTATAAACAAGCAGGATATACAACGAAATATCCAGTAAATTGTTTGCTCGATTATTACTATCACAGCTGTTGTATTATTGGCTGATCAATCTCGTTGATTGTTCTTGTTTATTTTCAAAATATCAAATTATCTAGTCAATTTTATATTTACTCATATTTGTAATAAATATATTTTATTTATAGTTGAATAAAGCATGGGTAAAGTTGCTTTCCTAAATAAATGTCCCTTGCTCACAATTGTATAATTGAAACTAAAACAAGTATCAGGGACACTATAATGATACTTCACTGTAAAGCATCTTTGCCTGTGTCTAGTTGACAGTTGCTTTATGGCAAGGTATTTATTATTATTATTAGCCAGGCTCTAATTGTTAAACTATGTATCTTGGTTCATTAAATAATAGAGATTATCACTAATCGATTGTTGGTTTGTTTATTGAAATTGCTAGATTATCCATAGTATTGGTGGATAGTATTTGAGCAATGTGAGATGAAATAAATACGAACAAGTTAGATTTATTTACAAATAAAGTCAGTTTTTTATTTATTCGAATTTAAATTTGAATCAAATGTCAAAATCCAAATGTCGGGCACTTCTGTTAATTACAGTTTTAATTAATTATTTTCTTATATATTCTTATAATTAAATAATTATTTAGTCATTTAATTAGATTTCAATTGTAATTATATTTTATGGCAACAATCGGTTTGTCATAAAATTGGCTAAAGATTTGATGCGATTATAATCACTCTCAAAGACACTATAGATAGAAGTCGTTAATTATAATCATTATTATTATTATTATTAATATTATTAATTATCGTTATTATTAATATTCGTTAATAGATTTTATAATTGACAATTGAATTGATCCAGATCATATATTGATCTGGCCAATCGAGCTAGATAATCGACGACATTTGAACTTAGCCCTATCTAGGCAACAATATTATCAATTACTCAAATGACTAAACACCTTGTTAAGTTTGTCTCTTCTGGTTTGTTTTGGTTTTATCATTCAACGGCTGGATTAACATAATTATAGATTAGATTAAAGGATTTTGAATAACAATTGGAATTAAAATATTACATAATATTTGAGACCAATTTGCGATTTTTGTACAACAATTTTGTTTGAAATTTTATTTCCGATTTCAAACAAATGGTTTAGTTTTGCGACAGTTTTGCTCATAAATAGACATTATTTTGCAGAATATTCTCAGTATTTTAAATTTTTGCTATAATTTACAGTAAATAATGACAAATACTCTGCGCTTTTAGTACTCTATTGGACTATTGAGTAGATTAGCTGACGATTAGCGAGATAAGAGATGAGCTGGGTACATCTGGGCTATGCTAGTTGCTCATTTGCATAATTGAAAGGATAATTTAGAGTGGCTCGCAATCTAGTGAGATGAGGGCTGCAAATGAAGCTGCTTGCTCATCTCATGTACACCTTGTTTATATGAATGGCCAAATGAAATATTCTCGCATGAATTGTGTGATGCAGTGAAGCACCCTTTTAACTGACAATACTGGTGTATGTCCTCTCGATTATTGTTCAGTTAACGTGCAAATTAGGCTACACTTCATCGGACATTCGATTCGGAATATTCGGTTTCGCCGTTCATATCAATAGAAGCTTAAAAGAGAGCGAATATATGAGCAAAAAGGGGTTAATATTAGTGGTAAAGGTTTGGTATATCTACACACAATTCGTTGTTTGATCTACCTGTTTGTGGGGACAATTCATCATCATCATGGTCATTTGTACCCCGATATAATATCTCGTTTAAAGAAATATGTTTTGTTATATTTTGTAAAATATCGAGCATTACAAGTATTACTAATGAGACTGGTTATTTACGCGAGGATTAATTTGGGTTATCAATCTATTTACATTGAATTTGTACATTTTATAAGATGGGTAACATGGGTAACATGGCCAGTTTAGGAGATTTGAAAGACAGAATCGCTAGGAATTCTATAGTTATCATGGTGAAGTAGGAGTGATCACTGGGGACTGACTACCTGGTAGTTTGTCACAGAGGAATTTGACCGCACTCTTGGTTAACACACAATTATATAATACAATGTTTGGGCCCAAAAGGACCCAAACTGTCAGTTGTCTATAGAAACCTGTGTTTTGTTTTGCAGTTTAATTAATTATAAATATCTTTTATCGTTATTCAGTTAACAGACTATAAGAAATAGTGTTTACAATAGATTTATACAAAAATTTCTATCACTTCTCTGAGATTTACAAATGAATAACGACTTTGAGTTGAATTAAAAATCGTTTTCACTATTTATCGTTTTGTTTGCTATAAAACAATATTTAGAAAATCTATGCCAAAAAACAAACAAGATCATATTGTTGTTGTTGTTCACTTAACTAGCTAAATTCTCACATTTATATTTAGACATTTTGTCTGTCTGAGGCAAATTCAAATTTTTAGTTGAATTGAATTTTATTTTTTTTGTTTGAGATTTTTTATTTGAACATTTTTTGCTAATTCACCTAGTTCAATTTTGGAAAGCTTCGATTTGGGCTAGAGTTTAGAGAATAGAAAAAACTTTGGAATGCAAACTAGCTAAAATCAATTGGGTTAATGAGATAGAGTCAGTCCAAACCATCTTGTCAAAGTGAGCCTCGGTCGAACCCGGTCATCATCATTGGTCATATTACCCGCACAATTGGAACTCTTATATCATATCGGGCGGCCGTAAGAGCCACTCCAAGTCACTTAACATGGCTATCGTTAATCGTTAATTAATAAATAGATTGTGTCAACAAACGAGACAAACCGAGAACACAATCTAGGTCACACCGGATAGGTCCAGATGTGGCCCACGTTAAAAATCGTTTCACAAAATAATGTTGATCTATGTCATTTTTCATTCGCTTCTTTTTAACTTTGTCCAATCGCCTGGAATTCTTAACATTTCTGCAGAATTTAAACAAGAACAAAAATACGGTCCATTGATCACCACTACTGTCCAAATAGAGAATTGCCTTTTCCGAGATCACTATAGCTATAGACGAGAGAAGAATAACCAATGCTCTTGGAATGTGACCAAGAATTCTGATTCTGATAATTATTATTATAATAATTTACGATTTAATTAATGATTTACTCATTAGTCCCAACAATAGACTACAGATTTGTGTGTTTAGTGTCTCATTGTTTGTGTCGTTTTGCGGACATTGCATAGCAATAAACAGCGATAAGTCGCGTCGTTGGCCGACATCCGACAGATCCAGACGTCGAGACTGAGGCCCGACTCCACTGATCCGCTGATGTTTATGTTTATTATATAAATCACTTTTAATAGATATTTTGCTTTCCATTTCGCTCACAATTCTTATACTACTTTTCCGTTTTCTCGGCATTTCATTCGTTTAATGCGTTTCTCGTATTATATTTATTATTATTATTAAAACCGCTTTTATATGGCATTGCATTGGATTTGGTCTAATGTTGTGTCCAATCGGTGCGACATTTGCGGCGCTAATAATACAATTCTCTTCTCTTCTCTCGTCAAACACTTATTATTGTTATCATTATTATCGTCATTATTATTATTATTACTTCTCTATGTTTTCACTAATAATTGTCTTCAGTCGTCTAAACAATATTTTCGTATGTCTTGGTAAAACGAGTTGGTCTATTGTTCGAATGGAACTGTAGCTACAATATGATCCTGGCAATGGCAATGGCAATGGCAATCGCCAAACAACACAATAAATATTTGCCAAACGATAATACAAAACGAATGCAATGAAAGTAATGTTCGCTTCGTTTCACTACAAAACAGTGTCCGACGGAACGGAAGGCCTACTGAACGCAACACTTCTCTTCGATCTGACCCTTAATGTCATTCACTTGTGTTTCGATCGAGTTTTTTAATTCTACGGGAAAGAGAAGAAGAAGAAACTTGGTCAGTATCGGTCAGTATCGGTCAGTATCGAGCCAGCGAGCCAGCATACACCGATTGACAAGGAGAATTGCGTTGAAGCGTCAATGGATACAAGACAGACAGGATGGCAACAAGCATGGTCATATCACTTACTGGTGAAGTCGTCTTGGTCAGCCTCGGCATGTTCGGCGGCGATCTCTTCGGGCGTCTTCTTGGGTCGGTTGATACCGCCGGCGGCGCCGCCCATCTTCTCCTCTTGCTGCCTCCTCATCTCGGCCTCCTTCTCTTCCCTCTTCTTTATTCCGTACTATTTCGAGTAAATCAATCGTGGTAAATATGGGAAATACATTTCTACCTGGAACATTACCAACAAGAATGCTCATTCTAGCTTATAATTGGCTAATTCAATGGTTTATTCTAGCGATGACCAAACTAGACAGATTCTGTTTATTTACATTTTAGTTATCGTAGTAAATTATCAATTATATGAACTAGTCAAAACTATTTTAGCGGTCAAACTGTAATTTTATAATCAACAATGAAGGCAATCCATATTAGCAAGTTGAGTTCTGTTACTATTAACTACTCAGCCTATGGCTTGGGCTCCACAGCAGACACCTCTCACTGCGTCGGATGCACTCCTGGGTTATGTTAAGCGTGAATCGCGGGCTGAGTTATAGGGCAAAAAGGTTAACTGCGTTAGGTGCCAATGCCCATTAATTCCTGGCTCATTGCCAGTTGCTCTCCGGGGTGTAGTGCGTCTACACTGGGAGGGGTCGGAGAGCGAACAAACTTTTTCAGTTTTCATTATTTTATTTATGTATAAACATGAATGAGTAAGTTTATAGTGGAATTTTTCATTGTTGCCTGTTATACTAATGAAACACTGATTTGCAAGAGTTCTTTCGTGTCAACATAAACTATCCTGTTCCAAATAATATCCCTCTAAATTCTTGGTTGTCCCTAGTTTATTCGCGACACAGCTATCAAGCTAATTAGAAAATAGAATCGGAACCGACCTTATCTCTGATGCCTTGTCTCATGCCCTCTCTTTCCTCTTCCATTTTCCTGTGCTTTTCCTGTCGCCTTTCCTCGGCCTCCCTGAGGGCGTCGAGCCGTTCCTGTTCTAGTTGCTGGAGTTTCTCTTTCTCCTCGGGTGTCGGGCCTTCGCCGCCGCCGATGTCTATAGGAATACAATTCAGTTAATGTTATTAAATTGAATTCGATTGTTAGATTGGTTTCAGCGGATTGTGCGACAAATGTGGACAATGATACATCACCAAGATGGCTAATGTCGAGGGTCAATCTGGTGACAATCGATAGCCAATTATACGAATTATGCTTTTATTATTAGAGACGATAACAAATATTCATTAAATTAATTGCGATTCTGTTTATTGTAACGAATAATAACGAATCTCATGTGAATCGGCGACCGATTTAACTGGTATTCGCTTTCAGTTGATTATAACAGGAGTCACAGCTATTGTCGCCGACCTGTGCCTGACTTGTGTTCGGCACAGAACACTCATTCAACGCACACAATGGACTGACAATTGAGACAATTGGAGCCGAAACTCGCTATCTATCGAACAATCCTTTTGCCGGTGATATTCCGTTCTGATCGCAGACACAGACCAAAAAAGTTTAGTCTATTTTTTGTTCTGTCCGTTGGCTATTGTAATGACTGTGCAGTTGCGTGAATGGCTGTGCAGTGAGGTCTGTGCCGACCAGAGAACTGGTGGTGAAAATGAATGCCATTATTGAATGTTATGCCATAAAAACAAATCCAATCTAAACATTGGGCACAGAAACAGACGTGTATTCATGTGCTGTGCCGTTGAATAGCGCTTCCTCTCAATTGATGTTAAGGAATGCTGTCATTAGATAGCATTGCAATGAGTTTTCTATTGATTGTTCACATCTATTGGCGTGTTGTGGCCATCACACACACACACTCTCCATCACCCACTCTCAGTGGTCACCTTGGTCAGTGTTCATGGTGTGACTGAACGAGTTTAGCTGGCAAATTAGCGTGATTGATTGTCTCCAATCGATAATTAGTCTGATATGCAAATGATATGACGAAAACGAAATTTCCTGAATATTGTCCACAAAAACAGATTTACTCTCAGCTACTAATGGATTATGTGTTCAATAAAAGCCAATATTTAATTAAGAATTCGCATTAAAGTTGAGATTA
>JAQGBE010000625.1:0-16146 GCA_034698225.1 Scheloribates latipes | reverse complement strand
GTCTCAGGCGGCGTACAGTGTGAACAAATCGTCTCAGGCGGCGTACAGTGTGAACAAATCGTCTCAGGCGGCGTACAGTCAGTACTCACTTGACGGGTGGCCTCACGACAGACAATGAGATCGCAAACACACAATCAGAGTCAAGAATCAGAATCGAGAAATAGTTTGACACCAATAGAGAACTTGAGAGCAAAGCTCTTGCAGTCCACAAGTTGTGGTCACCGAAAGCTTGTGATCACTGGTCAGACAAACCGATGTGAGTGTAATCGCTTGGAATGATCGGTGAACTGCCAGACATACATTCAATACAAGAGAAATGAGTAGACTGATAGCACTCAGAAAACAGTTTTATTTTGGGCTCAAATACAGCAAATAAGTGGTCGAGAAGAGGAGCAAAAACGAAGAGAGCAAGTGTCCGCTCCGATGGCCTCTTAAATATGGTCCTGAGTTGTTTGTGTCGAGGATTGGCGTCCGCAAAGCCATAAACTTGTAGATGGAAAAACTTTATGGATTTGCGGACTGACATAAAATTTTTATGAGTGTTTGCTTGATTGGATTTGCATCTAATCAAACTCGTCACAGATTGCCCACCCTCAAGAGTTTTAGTCTCTAAAACTAGTATTTTTATATTAAAATTGTTTCATTGGTTGTTTATCTGTCTGTTGTAATCGTTTATCAAAGAGTTTGAAAATCTCTAACCACTATTGTTGGGGTTATTTATTGTTGATTTTCAAATGTTCGACTTTGAAAGTATACTATTGTTGAAAACGACAATAATTGGATGAAATTTTCAAATTCCTCATCAATAATGACAGACTCTCCTTAGCTGACAATTCTTAAGTATAAGCAATTTATATCATTCGACTCTATGGCCCTCAATTTGTCACATTTTTATATTCATTACACACGACTTCATTGATACAGCACAGTTTATCAGATAATTATTCGATAATGTAATTATTGACAACATCAAGGTTACAATTCGAGAGAAAAACATCAATTTAATTCAACATTTATATAATCATAAAGTTAATTATCATAAGTTGATAAACATCCACCTATAAATTCGTTCTTATGTTAAATTCAATCTGAAATTCTTACATAGAGTGATATATTGAAAACAATGATCCAAAATTCAATTCTTTCTCTATTATCTATCCATATTCTAAAATTCATTTTCACAGATGATCATTTCCAAAGTTTACACTTAATTATTGCGGTTACACATAGAGAT
This sequence comes from Scheloribates latipes, assembly GCA_034698225.1. NCBI lineage: Eukaryota > Metazoa > Arthropoda > Arachnida > Sarcoptiformes > Scheloribatidae > Scheloribates > Scheloribates pallidulus. The sequence continues at coordinate 14,912 of JAQGBE010000625.1, read as the reverse complement.
AACAATGAGATATTGTTGGATTAAATTCTTATTCAATGATATTGATTATTGTTATGGATTCATTCTGAAATTAATAATATCTTCACAAATACGTTTACTTCAGACACGACATCGATTTCTCTGAACTTCATCTGAATAATTCAATTTTTAATAACTATCCGCTTTTCTGAAATTCTGGCATAATATTGATCAGGTCTCCTCATATACCCACATATATACCTGCATTACATCAGCGATTTCATTACTAAAGCGTCTCATAGGGGCACACATATCGGGATAACGGTATAGAGCGCCGATTTGTTTCATGGCAACTAGAGTGAAATACAGGCCTGAGTTTTTATAGCTATTGTGGTAATCCACATGATCTTTCTCTTCTAAACCCTGAACTCTGCAGCTGTATGAAATACTCCATGTTTTGCCATCTACAGGTGGTATAATCTCTGTTAAGATATTTTTAAACTCGAGAGACTGGGTCTTTGAAGGAGTATCGGGTTTGTTTGAAAACCATTGTAAAATATAGACTCCATTATTTTTAGAGTCGAAGGGAGTAGCTATGCCTCCATAGAAATGGTCCTTGTTTTGAAATAGGAATATTAGTTTTGTTTTTAAATCCTTTCTCCAAGTCTGGCGGAAATTTTGCCTAAATAAATCAGGAAGATTATAAAATAGGTATTGAGTGAATTCAGTACCAAAAAATTGGAAATTTGGTTTACATTCACCAGTCATCTTATCTACTCGTCTTAAACTCTTAAAATACAATCTTATTATTTTCGAATTCATTAATTGTTGTTGTCGGATGAGTTCAATATCACTCCGTTGGAATGTGTCGACAAAATCGTCCGATGTGTGATCGTTATAGAAGAGTTCGTGTGAGCGTTGCATCGAGTCACTATGAGAAACAACGAGTCTTCTAGACTTGTTTTTGATTACTCCTTCCTGATTAGACTGAGTTGGTTGATCATGCTCTTCTTGCACATCAGGTTCACTAATGGGTTGACTAGCAGTGATTGACAGTTCTGATGTAGTGATTTCAGCATCTTGCATTTCAATGTCATTAACTGAAAGTGTCTCGCTATCCGAGTCCATTATTTCGTCACTATAAAGTTCGATTTCATTGCAACCAACTGTCGTTACGGTTGCAACAGATTCTGACACAATGTGTTCATTTCCTCTATGACTGTCAACAGTTTCACTTTCGTCAATTGTGAATTCATCTAGTTCGTGTTCAATAAGCACATTGGGTTCCAAACCCAAATAAACTGATAAATCGTTACCAAACTCATCGAATGTATTTTCGAATATTTCAGTAGTTTGGTTAGGGTTATCACTTTGCCGAGAATCATTGTCTGTCGAGCCGAAATTCTCGCAATAGCTTAGTGGAACACCGATATCATTTTCATCAATATCTGCTGATTTCAATATATCTCTGGCTGTCTTTTCAATAATGGTCTCTCCATGATTGAAATAGAACTTAGACATATATTTACACTTGTCTTGAGAGGATATTTGGAGATTGTCCGGAAAGTCAGTTATCAGTTCGGGATGTTTGTCATGTAAGTGGTTCCAGGCGAGTTTCGAGTTATTATACACATCACTGTCGAAAGGATTCGATTCCATGCACTTTTTACAAGTTAAACTTTTACCATTGCAGTGGTCATATACATGTTCGACGATCTCATTACTATTGAAAGTATGGTTGATTAGCTTCTGTTTTATACATAAATTGCAAGATATTTGTCCATTAGTTTGCAAGTGATTATGTTCAGCTAGATGTTTACTCATCAGAACATAGGCCAAAGGCCACACAAGAAGGTTTTCGACTTGTTTCCGTTTCCAACACGCATTAATACACATAAGGTCACAATTATCAAGATCATTATGTCGATTGCAAAACCACTGACAATCTTGATCACAATTATCCTTATGGCGATATGACGGTTCTCGTTTGTTGAGTTCATTATGAAGATGTTCTTTACAATCGAGTTCATTGAAGAACTCTTCTTCACAAAACAAACAGACAAAACGTTCCACTTTTTCTACTAGAGCGGGTGTGTCTGTCGTCACAGCTGACACGGATATAGCAGGAGTGACGTCAACTATCATGTCAGTGGGGTTTGACGACACTATGTCTGGCACTACCGGGGTCTCTGAATGTGGGATAGCCTCGTTACCTGAATTATTAGTTGCGGCGACACTGTTCGGCGATGCAGCTGAAATTGTCACGACTGGTTTCATCATTTCCAGGTACACAGGGTAGGCTTTGGGGTCCTCTTCTTCGGTAAAGAGGAAACACCTTTGGTCTACATTACGTGCCAATAGCGAGTTGGACTGCAAAGCCTGGATTGTTTTGTCCCTATTACGTTCTTTGCGTCGAACTCTTTTCTTCTGGTATGAATTCTGTTCACTAGTCACTTTCAAATTCTTTTGTTTCAAATACTCATAGCTAGATACTTTCATTTCCTTCTTTTCACCATTTTCTAAGGTAATGGTGTATTTCTTAATATAGACCCTCTCTTTACCTTGAAACCAATCGTTGTCTACCTCGTTGATAAACGGAGTAATTTTCCGTATAGCTTTAAGGTACAACTTTTTTTCGACCTCTGCTTCTGTCTTCCCTTCAATCTTAGTGGCGACTTCGATTTCTTTGAAGCCGCGATGTCGGCGACTCATTCGATATAAGCGATAGGTATATCGCTTTTCGTAGCCTGGAACAACACCGACTAGGATTCTGTTGAAGAAGAGTTTCCTGTCTTTTAAAGTTGCGGTGAAACAGCTTCGCTCTGCTGACTCCGTTGCTGAATACGACATCTGTGAGGTGATTTCAAGATTAGAAATATGAATATACTACTCTAATGGAATAGGAAGGGAAGTGTTTGTATGTGTAATACATTTTTCGAGTATTTATATATATGTGAATATCAATGTACTCGTGTATGTTTATGTGTGTGTGTGCGTGTCATGTCGTAGGTGAATTTAACATCGATAAGTAGTATACTACAATGGTGAGGGGTGATCAACGAATATCAAATTGGGTGATTTATTTTTGATAGTTTGCATTACATCCCTGCAATAATGGAATAATTTTGTCCTGTATTCAAATGCGATGTTTTCCTTATTTTCTAAACTAATTTTATAACACATAAAGCAGGTGAACCATAGAAATTCTAGTTCACATAAACAGACATAGTCGACTGCCAGATATTCGAGAGTTTCGTAATTGAGCCCTCCTGTTGTTTGTAACATATGGTCGTGCTGTCTTACGAAGTTGACATAGTATGTGCCTTTTGTGTGGACAATTAGATTGTATGTCAGATTACAATTAAAAACCACATTGGATATATGGGTAAACAATCTCTGCACAACTGCTGACTCTGGTATGCTCACCAAAATCCCTGCAATCTCTCTTCTTACATCTTGATTTGCTATACGGATATTTCTCAAACTTCTATCGTGTTTGTACAAGTTGATGTCATTATAGTATTGTCTGGCGGCAGATTCATATACAAAGTTATTACAATTTAGGAAATATATTAAATTATTGCAGGAACAAAACAAGTTTTTCGTTGCGAAATTTGTCGAATATATTCCTCGTTTGTATGTTTTATATAATTGAGCAACAATGTCATTGATAATTTCGATGTAATCGAAACCTAATATATTCAACAATGTGTCTGTTAATAATCCATAACTCCGAAAAACTTCTGGAATCACATTGGATTCCATTATTTGTATTTGTAATGTTGGAAGTGTAATATTAATTCAACAAGTAATGAATTTATGAGTCTGTATCATCGTTTAGTGTTTGGTAGATGTGTTTTGAAGTTTCTACATAGTTTTTCAAGAGAAGTTTGAATTCTTCTGTAGGTTTAGACAAATGAGTGTAGTGCCAAAGGTTTTCACTAACATATGACAACAGAAGACACAATTCTAGCCGCACATATAATCTAAATTTGCGACCAATAATTGTCTCATCTTGTTTAATGTTTTGAAGAGTGAAATTTGGTGACAAATACTTGTATAATTCTTTAAAATACACCAATTTTGAACACATAACATCAGAGTACATAAGTGGAACAGAAAATGTTCCTCTCCTCAATCGAGAAAATTCGACAGCAGCCGTACAGCGAAATGACAAGCCGAATGATACATAAGTGTTAAAATATTGGATGATTTTGTCAGAAAATTTCAGTTCTAAATTACGAGGAATATTACAATGATAGTCCCTTTCGGATAAACTTATTTTATAATTTTTAATAGCTTCATCAAATATTAATTCAGCGTTATAATAATCTTGGTCTTTCATAAGTGAGGTGTCAATGCCATTCAGTAATGTTGTCGTATAGATCAAATCATAGACGAGGTCAAAGTATTTGTTTGATTCATCATTTGGTAGCGGTGAATAACAGTGACGGAACTGATAAGCAAAGTCGATAACCACATTCACGAAACTTAATTGATTTTCTTCATAAACTAGTTTAGCATGTTGGCACAGAATATAAAAATTAGACATGTTGTCATTTGATTATTGTCTGAAATAACACTTAGTTTATGAAATTGCCACGATTCAGTCGCTGTCTGACATATCGAACACAGCCGAAGGGAATGGACTATCTAATCTTAAGGGACGTAGCTTAGAACGTGGATTTGCGATTGGGGGCGTGTCTAATAGACGTTGATATTCTTCTGATATCGGAACCCGATCAGAAGGTTCATTATCACAATCACGTTCTGGTCTTCTTGGGCGTTCGTCACAAGGGACAGTATATTTCAGACCTTCGGAGCTCTGTTCGACACGCTCGGACACTGTTGGGAAGTCTACATCTTCACTAACGATGAAACGGATAGCGTGTAGACAAGCAGCTTCTAGCGAAGTTCTAGCTGTCTTGAAGCCGAAGTCCTCGAAGTGTATGACAAAATTGTCTTTGTTGTCTGTGAAAACCAATGGTTTCTCGATATAATATAAGTCACAAATGATAGTGAGTTTTTGCCACTCTTTAATTTCTATTTCCCCTTCAAACGGGAATAATGGATCAACGGTATACTTTTTAATATTAAGGAGTTCACACACTTGATTTGCCGCACTTAATTTGGCGTATCTTGCGAGTCGAGACGTGGCTTGACCACGATATTCTAGGTCCTCTACTTGAACTTTACACACTACTTTGATACCGCATTCATTTTGTTTCTCTTTGTACACGGGCTCTGGGATAATCTTCTTCAAAGCGTATTCTTTAAGTAATTCTATGGAGTTTTTGCCACCGATCATCATTAATAACCAAGTCTATCTGCAGGTTTACTTAAACGACCGAATCGAGTAACGTAATTATTATTTTCGACACTAGAGGTCTCTGGTATTGGAGGAATTTCTGAGTCCAGAGGATGAGGAGCATTCAGGCTTTCGTCTCTTTGATCTAAGGGTTCGACGTCGAGTTCAGACGGAAGTGTCTGCTCCAGATCCCCTAGGACAAGCTCGAGCTCTTCTTCATCTACCTCCAAACCTTGTTTATACGGCTTAAGTCTATTGATATGTGTAATAAATTCTCTCTTATTTTTTTTAGGTCCTGATAATCTTATCTTATAATTTAATTCATTAATTCTCTTAATTACTTCAAATGGCCCTAACCAATTATGTTCAAGTTTATGTATCCTTCCTTTAGTCCGCTTTTCAGACTTTAACATGACCAAATCACCAACTTCGAAAGTGATTTGATTACTTCTAATATCATATCTTTCTTTTTGTTTCTCCTGGGAAGCTTCCAATCTCAATTTAGCTATATTTCTAATTTCTACCACATTATCAATTATTCGGTCCACAAGCGGTTCACCAATACGCTGATCTAAAACGGCGTCAACTAGAAGAACTGGTTCTCGTGCAAAAACCAATTCAAAAGGACTGTATCCCAATGAGCTTTGTACAGAAGTATTGTAAGCGTAAATTGAATAAGGCAATATCATAGCCCACTGCTTTTGATCGGTAGATAAGTAATGCGATATCATTTCTATAATTATTCCATTAAGTCTTTCACAAGCGCCATTGCTCATAGGGTGATACGAGCAAGTAGCGATGTGTTCGACTTTAAAGGTTTCAAAAATACCCTCGGTGACCTTGGCCATAAAACTGCGGCCTTGGTCAGATGTGACTCGTTTGGGGAAACCATGAACCAAGCAAATTTTCTCAACAAAGAAATTAACCACAGCAGTGACATCTTGGCCTATTGTAGGCGCAGCCACTGCATATCGAGTGGCAAGGTCTATACACATTAGAATGTTGTCGAAACCTTCATCGGTCTTCTTAAGTGGGCCGATGAAGTCCATCGCTACGTGCTCGAAGACATCACCGACAGCTATACTTTTAAGTTTACCTTTAAGAGGCTGTGGTAGCCTCTTGCGGGTAGAACAGTCTAGACAGGCATTAATATGTGTTTTGATTGTGTTAAACATCTTTGGAAAGTGAAAACGTTTAAAACATTTTTCATAGGTTTTGGCCATACCCAGATGACCCGACGTTATGTCGTTATGTAAACTATAAATTACGTCATGTCTGAGACACTTTGGGATAACCAACTTTTTACCATATTTTGAGTTCTTATAGATAATATCGTTTTCAATAAAGAAATTCCTGGGTTTATTCTGTTCGATATCCCTTTTAACCTTTTGGCAAAAAGGGTCATTAGTTTGGGCTATGATCAGGTCTTGACTTTCAATGTTGTTAACTGGTACTTCATCAAAGGCGTCATAGTCGCCGAGAGGTTGAAACGCAAGCCTAGACAACCCGTCAGCGTCATTGTTCACCCTTCCTGGTCGGTGAACTACCTTAAAATTGAACTCTTGAAGCCGAAGGCTCCATCTTGCTAAACGACCAGACGAGTCTTTCAGATTTATCAGCCATTGCAAGGCTGAATGGTCACTGAATACCGTGAACTCTTTGCCAAACAGGAAGTGTCTGAACTTGGTGACGGCAAACACCACTGAAAGGCATTCTATTTCTGTAATAGTATAGTTAGACTCTGCTTTATTGAGTACACGACTGATGTAAGCTATAGGATGAGCTTGTTCTTCAAACAATTGAACTAATACAGCCCCAATTCCAGCTTTGCACCCATCACAATGTATTCTAGTCTCTAAACTTTCATCATAATGCCTCAAAATTGGTGGTGAAGTTAATTTGGATTTTAACTCATCGAAAGATCTCTGGCACTCACCCGACCAATGCCACTTGTTGGCCTTCTTAGTTAGTTCTGTCAGAGGTTTAGCAATGAGTGAGAAGTCTTTTATGAATTTTCGATAGAAACCGGAAATACCTAGAAATGATCTTATGTCGTTTATACTTTTAGGAGGTGGTATTTCGGAGATGGCCCTCGTCTTTTCGGGGTCGACCTCAACACCTTCTCCTGAGACAATATGCCCTAAGAAACTGATTTTACTCTGTGCAAAGTGGCACTTCTTTGGATGTAATTTTAAATTAGAATCGCTAAGTCTTTCAAACACCTGTTCTAGTCTATCCATATGCTGTTTGAACCCTTTTGAATAAATAATTAAGTCGTCCAAATAAGTCATTACCGAGATGTATTTTAGACCACTGAAAGTCAGATCAATCAACCTTTGATAAGACTGAGCTGAATCATTCAATCCAAACGGTAATCGGAGATACTCATATTGACCTTCAGGACAAATGAAAGCGGTTTTTGGCCTATCTTCCTCGTGGATTTTTATGGCATAATAACCAGAGCGACAATCGAGAGTCGTATACATATCGGTTCCATTTAGAGATTCTAGTATGTCATGGATCCTCGGTAATGGCCATCGAGATGGTCGAGTAACACTGTTTAGTTTACGATAGTCTACACAAAATCTGTAGCTACCGTCTTTCTTTGGAACAAGAGTGATCGGAGACGCCCATGGACTTTGGGATTTAACAATTACCCCAGCGTCTAGTTGTTCCTGTATTTTATCTTTGATAATATCTCTTTCTTTAGGGCTGACGCGGTATGGTTTCGAATATATCGGAAATGCATCTCCGGTGTCTATTCGATGGACACATTTGTCAGTAGCAGTCACTTCATTCTCGTGAAAGGCAAATTGACCTTTGTGTTCTAATAAGAAGTTCTCAATAACTGACTTATCTTCTGGTCTTAATTGTTCTCCTATTGAGAAAGAGAACTCTTTTTGTTCAATGTTTGTGTCTATTTCGATTAAGTTTATATCGGTAGTGGAGTTTTCATTTGTCTCATTTTGATAACTTTCTAATGTCCCAATTTTCGTTTTGACAAAAACAATTTCTGGGATATAAGTAGTGTTAGTGATCGGTAACGAAAATTTATCACCGATAATGTTGACTATTGCTCGAGGAGTGTACAATTTTAACTTGTCTATATGAACTGGGTTTGGTTCAAATAAATATTGTCCATCAGAAACTGTCGCTGACAATTCTACCCAGTCTGTCGTTCTTGACGGTATCCGACAAGTTCGGAGGATGATTGCGTAATCTTTCTTTGGTTCTGAGAAATTACAGGTGATGTTTGCAAATGTTCGAGTGAATTCGATGTTTATTTCGAAAGTGAAGCAAAAATCTCTGCCTAGCAATATCGGATATGAGACAGAGTCAAGAATATAAAACCTCAACTGACATGAATGGCCTTCAAATGTGATCATCAAGTCAATACATTCTGCCAATTCACTTAGATGACCATTAGCAAAGCGAGCAGTTTTAATTGGCCCAATATAAATGGTATTGCTCCATTCTTTTATGATCTTATTATTGATTATTGATATACTCGACCCGGAATCGCAAACCCCTACATTGGGCCTGCCGTTGATTAATATATTAATTCTCATACAGTCCGATCCGTCACATGACATTACATCTATGAGAGGTTGCGAAACCGAGTCGTTATCTAGTTTCCCTGGTTTGTGTTCGGGTTCTGTTGATTAGTTTCGTTATACTGATTCCCTATAGCTTTGGGTTGGGTTTTGTTTTTACACCACTTGGAAATGTGTCCAGCTAAACCACAAGAGAAGCAAATGGGTTTGCCTTCATGGTTTCTCGTAGGTCTTTGTTGGTTGGCCTGGTTTTGTCCAAACCAGTTATTGTTCTGTGGTCTGAAGTTATTGGGTCTAAACCAATTATTATTTTGTGGTCTAAAATTATTTTGGTTATTCGGCCCGAACCAGTTAGGATTGGGTGGTCTGAATTGGTTCGCATTATTTGGATTGAAAGGCTGTATATATTGGGCCCGGAATTGGTTCTGATTTTGTGGTCTGAGATAGAGATTCCTTTCTCTGATCTTACGAATTTCGTCCTCTACAAGAGAGAATTTATCCAACATTATTTTGATCAGTTCCTCATTGCTTTTATCTGTCTTTGAGTTGTTAGAATCAGTGACTACTTGGGCTACATTCACTTGTTGTTCCACAGCCTGACTTCTGATCCTAGCTAAATTCAAAGACTGTTCTATTACTTTCAACTTCTTCCAGAAATCTTCCGGGTCTTTGGGTTGAAGTACAAAGAGCATTTGCGCTTCTACTGGTGGTAGGCCTTTCATTAATGAGCTCACTTTTTTAGTGTCACTCATTTTCGGATCAATCCTATTGCACAAGCTTAAGACGTCTTGGTAATAATTAACCATTGTTTCGTTGGGACACATAGTCCTACTTTCGAGTCTCATCTCCAATCCTAATTGATCAGAGCCACCGCTATCAAAATATTCTAAGAAGTCTTTCTTGACTTCGGACCACCTTGTTCTCCCGATATCATAATTGGAGCGTTCATACCAGGCTAGCGCAATCCCGTCCAGATATCCTGGGAGGTGGGCCAATTTTTCTTCATCTCTGACCCAACCATTACTTTGGCAAATGGCTTCAAAACGCCGAACCCAATTGAAAGCGTTTCGATTTTTACAGCCATCGAATTCCCTTGGATGTAAAATACCAGTAGAGGGCATGTTCTCCTCTATTTTATCGCTATCTTTTCCAGAGGTTACTTTGAACTTGTTCTTTTCTGGAACGACTACAACGCTTTTCAATTTCTTAGGGTAGGGTTCTTTGGATAACTCTACTAGGCATTCTAGATTGTCACTTGACAAATCTCCATTAGTTTCGTCGTCTGTTTCAATTTGGTGACTATTCAAAAGGCAAGTATTTATATTTTTACTGATAGTGTTATCAGAAGTCGTCGTCGTATTAAATGATTGAGTGACCGCTATAAGCTGTTCACTCAATGGCAATCGATAAGGTGAGTTAGCATGTATGGCTGTTGAACTAAGAAAATTTCTAGAAAATGATGTTCCTGGGTGAAAACTATATGGATAATGTGGGGTTAGAAATGAATTTTCGTCAGCTCTCAAAGTATTATCAGAGCTAGTTAATGAAGGAGCGGTAGGTACTACTGTGAGATCCTCGTCGTCTTCCGATGATTGTGGTCCGAATGGATTGGCATTAGCGGCAAGAGACGACGGGTCTGTGGTGAGGCCTGATGAGGCCGTGTTTACTGTTGTTGACTAATATAACAGGGAGATAGTCAGACTTCCGGTCGACCACTCTCTCCAATCCCCCGGTTTCGTTTCATTCTGCCATAAGAGCATATTCAACGGTAAGAACAACAAGAAAGACTGCTCTCCAGGTTCAACAAGGTCATGCGTTGTGTATGATAACTTAATGGCACCTGAAGCAAGTATGCCCAGATCGAGGCTCTTGCTAGTAATTATGTAATTCATTCTTGGCGTTTTGATTCTAACGTTTCTAGATGTTTTGAGGCCGCTACTCAAATTACCGATCCAATGTAATGGGATCTCAACTCTGATTATGCTTTTCTGTGTTTCGAACCAGGTCTGAGTTTTATGAGTCATAGTCAACACGAGCCAGCGGTCACTGTTTGCTTTAACTCTAGCCTCATAATGGACGAACTTGGTCATGAACCTCTTTCTTTCATATAAAAAATATCCGACCATTATAGCGAAGCCTGTTGCAGTGATCAGGTCAATCACTAAGCCCGCAAATTGTGAGCTTATCACATCCTCCGGCGAGAATAGTTGATAGGCACCAGTGGACTCAATCATGGCTACAGTGCCGGCCCCTCTGAACCAGTGGCCGGATCTGATCAATGAACTAATGACAAGAAAGTCCACACCATAGCCGACTATTTTCGACAATATGTTTAGAAACGTGCCGAAAGAAAAGTGAAATGAATGCCGAGAATAGAAGTCCCATAACATATCCACTTTATCAGAGACCTGTCCGCCGTTGTCCCAAAGCGTATCTAATACCGCGGCCATATAGTTTGAATCGAGGTTGAGTTTATAGGTCAGGTTTTCGTAATCAAACTTTGTTAATGATTTGTGAGCAATAGATGCAACCTCGTAGGAAAAATTCTCTGGTTTGCTAAAAATAAATTTTGGGACCGAGATATTGAGTTGCGAACTGCTCATGTAATTGAGTGGGCCTTCCAGTAAGTATTTGTCGGTGGAAATAAAGCAATCTTTTTCTATGGTCACTATTTGTGACCATTCTCTGATAATCACTTTCTTTGGGCTTTTTCGAGGGCAGATTTCATCATAATATTTGACATCACCCATGTGGATGATGTAACTTCCTTTTGTGACCTTGATAGGTCTATAGTCTGCTTGGTTATGTAATGTGATTGGACAATTTTGTTGGATGCCTGGCTGGTCCCATTGCAGAAGTGATTTAGTGCATGGTTTAAGTTCTGTTCTAATACTTGGTTCAAAACTATAGCAGATCATTTCACTCATATATGGCAAACAAGTAAGTCCATAGGGCTCTATTTCCCCGACAATAAGTCGGGTCTTATTCTCGAAAAGCCACATCTGATCAATGTTTGGAAATGACAAATATTTTGTGGTATTGAGAAGACTGCTGTTAAACATGCATGTGTCTGGTCGACAGGGTATCGGAGAAACATTAGGTCTCATTAACATGTAAACTATATCAGACTCTGGTCGTACCAGCGGGATCGTGACCTTGATATAAAGCTGAGAGTCATATATGGCATATGAGGTGAAAGGCATGCGATAAAGTTCACCAATCTGTTCGATCTTAACTGCGGAGACATAATTAGGTTCAATTGCCTTCTCAATCTTGAGTAAAACTTTAGATAATTCGCGAACACTGATCAGTTCTTCGGGAATGAACCCGGATTTCAGTTCGCTAATTGAGTTCTCAATAGAGTTGAATACTTGAGACACAACGGTCATATTGAGTAGTGCGTTAGTAATTTGGTTGTAAACTTGGGTGACGTGATGTGTCACTTTGTTGTTAATCTCTTCCATGACAAAAGTATAATTAACAAAATCCCAAATCTGGTTGATCTGATCATCAACTTGATTCATGTGATGTCCCAAACTTTGTAATGCTTCGTTCATATGTCTAGCTCGGTTTTCAAAAACTCTAGTGAATCCAATCATTTGGTGTCCCAACACCTTTGTCGTTTTTATGTCATTTTCCACTAGTTCTTTTAGAGCGTTGTATCTCTCTTTAGAAAGGCCAATATCTTCCTCTGTTGCGACTCCAAATAACCCTTTATAAATGTCACCCATAAAAGGCAACAAAGCCCTACGTTGTCGATTCTCAGGAAGTTCTCGTATTTGACGAGTAATACTTGTTAAGAACAAGTTTATGGCACGGGAAAATTCCTCCAAATGTGAATTGATGTCGACACAGAATTGTGTCAAACTCTCCATATGGGAGGGGGTCAGGGTTGGCCTGACCACAAAGCCTGTCCCTGATCTGCTTACTGTATTTAGAACCCGGGCGTTATCGGTCAGTCTACACGGGATGTAATTTGGTGACCACCAGACATCGTCTATCTTCGGTAAATCTATCTTAAAGATGTGTGTCCAAGCGCTAGCAAATATATACATTTTCCCTTTGTTTTCTAGTGAAATGCCATGAGAAGCTAGATGAGTGAGATTGACTATCGAGTCATATTTAAAGTTGACATCTGGTATGAGTTGAACAAATGTCAACATATTAACCAGAATTAAATATGAGTACATTTTAAAATAATGTATGAATGTATGCTTTCATTAAAATGTAGATGAATAACAGCGTTATAAATGTAACGACGATTGTGACCAGAAAGCTAATCACACATTCCGGCATTTTGACCGAATCAATTTATTCCTTATTGTGGGTGTAGTGTAGCCAATAATCAGCTATTTTACAAATAAAATTTGGATTCCTACAGTCAGTCTTGTAAAACGAGTGTGCGTAGGTTTCGAACCATAAGGCAGAAAACAAGAGTACCATAAAGGTTATGGCAACTAACAACAAAATTATGAATGCAATTTCACACATAATATTAAATTTCGAGGTTTATTACTGTTCTAAAGGAGCTTGGCATGCGATCGGTAAGTTACCCTATGGTTGAGGTAACTTTTAGTGAGGCGGAGCCAAGTGGGCGTGGTTACCCCGCACCTCCACCAAATGAAACGTGTCAATTATAGGTGACGCCCACTTTCACAATATTTATTTAAACGACATTAAGTATTATTTCAGATAATTATAAGTTAAAGGTTAAACACATAATATTTATGACAATAATTGTTGTTTGATTAAAACCGGAGTTTATTTGTCTGAATTCCAGGGTCCTAAATGAGAAAAATAATTAGCAATAGTTATTTCTATTTTCTGCCTAACAGGGGGTATTAAGATACTGCTCTAGTCAGAACTATAGCAGAAACGTTTTGTCATTAATAGGTTGAACAACCTTCGTGAAATTGCAATCATTCGTATGTTGTTGGTTGATATCACAAATAATTGTTCATCAATTGTTAACCAAGAACCTATCTTAGTTCCGATATGGGTTAAAGCAGACGGTGCCAAGGCAGGCACACATTTGCCAATATTTTAATAATACTCTAGTGTCGGTCATTGAGAGAAATTTATATCATAGCCATAAGTCTCGAACTTCCAGGAATCAATTGTCAGAACACATCATCTGAACTTCCATAGTTGTCAGAAATCATAATTAGATTATCGACAATATTTTAGAGGTTCAATAAGCCGATCGTTACCACAAATTAGTGGGAAGCCACGAGTATACTCTTACCAGTTCCGAGTCGATTATAGACTACAGTTAAATGGTGTTCATCGGATCACACATAATTGCATTTGTATTCCCATTTCAAGAGTGAAGACAGGTCGTAACATCGACTGTGAACTCAAGTTGACTCAGATTATTTGCCCGACAGACTATAGAGTGGGTTAACGACTTGAACCACAATTAAGATTAGCTAAAATCTAAGCTCCAGTTGGGCCAGATTAGTCCGAGATTTGTGAGATTCTGACAAGCCAATAATAATAGCAAATCCAGATATTCAAACTGGAAATTGTGCCATGATTGGCATACAGTCAGTGGTCAAGAGCTATCATTAGAGCCAGCAACTACTGGACATGATAGAATACTGCATTCGGGCGGTGATACGTAAAAATAAGTCTAATCATTTGTTCTCGGATAAGTCTTAGCGAATGTGAAACTACAGGTTAATCGCAATTTATAATTAGGTGGTTATGTTAACCACATCAACTGGGCGCATTGTTTCAAAACCCGGACAAATGCCGGTGACACCAATGATCCCAGATAAACTGGGAAATGAATGCATGTAGGTCCGACCGAACAAGTCGGTCAATAACTCTGGAACCGGACAAACCGGCTAACGTGTAGTTCTATTTTGTCTGACAATAAATGTGTAATCAATTTGTAAAACATAATGAGAATCATGACAAAATAATAATTGGTGATTGGGATTGGACAGGAGGTTCAATAATCAAAATCATTGTACCTTAATTATTGATCGGTCAACCTGAATGTCGAGGATTGGCGTACAGTGTGAACAAATCGTCTCAGGCGGCGTACAGTGTGAACAAATCGTCTCAGGCGGCGTACAGTGTGAACA
>JAQGBE010000624.1:0-16147 GCA_034698225.1 Scheloribates latipes | reverse complement strand
CCAGCGAAGACACTCTCCGATGTCGTCCTCTATCTCTGTCTCATGTGTTGTGTGCGCTCACTGTCTCTCTCAGTCTCACTGTATTTATATCACTAATGATCACTGGTTTGTGTCCTAAATATTAAATCCAAGAATTGCAACAAAAAATATTAATATTAATAATAATATTCTTTTCTGCGCTACAATAACATCGACTCTATTGTCGACAACTTTTTTTTCTACTCCACTCGTTATCGGCGAACAAATTATTCTGTAATAATTGGGCCAAAAAATTACGATTCAATAGTCAACAGAGAATTGAATTCAATTTCAATGCGAAACCGCCGAAACACAGAATATTCTGGGTCTGCGTCGGCAGTGAGTCGACAGTCGTGAGCGCCAACAAAATCGCATCACTTTCTTCTTCATCTTCTTCTTTGTTGTCATACGAGATATAAATATAAAATAATATAATAAATAAGAATCGCATTCATTTAATTCTCGAGTGGTTTTTGTTGGAAATTTTAATGAAACGACTATTCCCAGAGAAATAAATTTCGGATTCAATTTGCCAGAATCCGAATTGATATCTCGAGTGCAAGATAACTGGAGTGCAAACCACTTCTTGCCAAGAATCCCCATTGAAATTGCAAGAATCAAAGCCAAGGATTAAGAATCTTAAACCACTTGAGACGTATCGTCTCTTCGCTACCGACGATCAGTGAAAACAAGTTTCGGCACTGAATGCGGTGTTTGTGTTGTCGACGACGACAGTTGAGACAACGACACGACAGACAAACTGAATCGTCAATTCATAACTTTGTGGCACAAAATCCTGAATAGAAAAAACAATTATCTCTTAGAGTAGAGATCGATGTCATAAGTCGTCTAATAAATAAGCCGGTGATCAGTGCCAACAACACTAAAGCAAGACGAGAAAGAAGAAAAATTGTAACTTGTTTATTGCTCCAAATAACTTGCAGACTATGAAGACGTACAGAAGGTGACAGTCTGTCTGTGAGAGGCATACCTTGCCATAAACTGGATTATTTAGGCATAGATTCTAATGCTTAACTTAATAGTGAGAGGCGTTTTTGCTCGACGTAAAGAAGCTTATGAATTGTGTATTGGCTTTATTAATATTATTCGATAACTGAATGATATATTTATACGTGCGGTCGGAACAGCAGAATATTCTGTAGTCAATATTCTGCATATATTTTCTACACTTATTCTTCGGTGACACAGAAAATATACATTTCGTTTCGAATGTCATATTTCCAGCTGAAGAGTGGGAAGCAATGGAGAAAAAATGGAACTAGATAAATATATATTTTGCTTACAATGTTTATTCGCCAATGAATACTGTAATCTTTGAGAGGCGGACACAGAATTGGCTTTTATTTTATTGAATTCTATGTTTAAGACGAATATACAGAGTGTTGTGAGAAGAGAAACGGATTTTTGTCGAGTCCTGAAGACCTGAACACTTCTGAAATCAATATCGCTTTTAACACATATTTTGTTTGTTTCGGTTTGTGTTCGCCTTTTCTCTCAGCCGTTCGACGTATACAACAACTGCCTATCAAAACATTTTCAATCAGAAGAATAGAAAAATTTTCTTTCGTTTCTCTCGGATATATATTCTGTATAAGAATTTTTTCATCAATGAATGCGAACAAAATTGCTCTTTCATTGTTCGAATGTATAGTAACGGCAATTGGGATAAAAATTTATCGGCAAGAAAATCGAAACTAATCTTCAAAGACTGGAAATTGACGGATAGAGAGAAAGACTAAACAGTTTTAGTCGAGTGATAAGAAACAGTTTGGCAGTTCGTATTGGATTTGTGCCAAGATAGTGTCTAGCAGTGTCTAGATCAATTAACAGTGAAGAAGAAGACATATCCAATTCAAATGTATTAATAATATCGCAAATCTGTTTATTCAGTGGCGAAAAGTCTGG
The DNA here is from genome assembly GCA_034698225.1 of Scheloribates latipes. NCBI lineage: Eukaryota > Metazoa > Arthropoda > Arachnida > Sarcoptiformes > Scheloribatidae > Scheloribates > Scheloribates pallidulus. The sequence goes on along the minus strand of JAQGBE010000624.1, from coordinate 14,203 downwards.
AAGTCTTAACCAGTGGTTTGTGTGCCGTCTCTCAGTGCCGACACTCTTATGGAAGACAATAGAAGTCTTGGCGATAATTGCAGTACAAATACTAAGCCAACAATCGATCAAAACAGTAGAGCCAGTGCTGAGTACAACTGTCGAGAGCGCACGATAATAGTGGGCAACGCGGCAACTGATCCGACGGCCAGTGGGGACAAGCCGTTAGTCGAACGCTGTCTGACATCAGTGCTCACCGATACTAAAGACTTTACTAAGAGCTGTGCGGACAGAACTACTGCTGCCGTTAATCAAAGTGTTGCCGAATCTAATAGAGTTGTCGAACACAACAATAGGAGTGCTGTTGTGGTGTCCAAGACTGAGCCCCTCATCGCAGCCACCACTTCGTTAGCGACTCCTACGTCGTCGCGGTCTGAGGTCAAGTCGGGTCAGTCGTCGCCGATCGGCTCTGTGCGGTCAGGTGAGAGCAGACGCAGCCCGAAGCCCGACCCGAAGGTCGACACTCAACTGACTTTAGCCAAGTACTCATCGATTGGCAGCAATTCTCAGCTGACTCTGCCGTCGATAACATTAACCGATCTCTTGCTGGAAATTAAGACCAAGTCTATTGAGTCAACGCTAATACCGCTGGTTAATCAGGTCTGGCCATCAATTTTCATCAAGCTAATTTGCTTAGCACACACTGGACAGGTGGCTAATTAGGCGATTGCCTCTGCAAATTGTGCCTTGGCAAGGCGTTGCACTCAAATTGGCAACATTTGGCTGATATTGAGCCGAAACGAGCTTGGTTAATTATTCAATTGAGACAAATCTCTAATCTGTGTTTAAATATTTAATATTGATTTATGCAAATTTGTGCCACAATTTTCGGTGGACCGCCACTACACCCGAGCAAAAGCAAACACACATTTTATTCGCTGTTTATTTAGTTTTATTCATTTATTAGCGCAAAACTTGGGATCAGTTGATTGTCAGCTGCTGTGCCGAACACATCTTCGGCACCCGATAGCCGATCACTCAGTGATTGTGTGATTAATCATTTGATTTATTGCATGAATAGAAGTATTGAATAATTCCTGCATTGGATCACAAGATTCCCAATTACTGGGCCATAGCTACCACTTAGGGCTCAATTACTCATTCAATTGCCTTATCTTGCAATTGCAAGATGAATCCCATTGACCTAGTTATTCTTAGATTGAGTGGTTCGGTGTCACTCGAGTGTATTTAAAAAATTTTGGTCCCAGTAAATCACAAATGTGTCAAGATAACATTTGGCAACTTATTAATTCTCGGCCTCTAAGTATGCTTCAATCAATTAATTGTCTGACAAACAGGAGTTAGGCTCTCAGTCGCGCTCAGAGCACACGTCAATCATCCAGGAAATTCAATTACGGTAATTGTTCACCATGATACATTTGCGTTGACAATACTGACCGTCTGCATAGTTAACTGGTGAATAGAGTGTGTGTTTTATTGCCAGTCAGCCATTAATTCCGTTATTTATGAGCCGATTATTAGAATTTTATTAACAATTTATTTTTGTTGTTACATATTTTTAGTTTGCTCTGTTCATCTCGTTGGTGATGAATTATAAATGATCATGGTATGCGCAACACCACTTTTGCGTGACTCAATAAGGCTTAAGTGTTCAAGAGCTGGGGCCGATTTAGGCCGACAAGTACCCAGGCTATTGATTAGAATGCAACATTACCCTAAAATGCCGCCAAGAAAAGGCGGTTTATATCAAAGAGGATTGGATTTTTGTTCAATTCATGATAAACAAGCTCTTGATTTGAGAGATTATTTCAAAGAGTCTTTTCATGCGATATCAAATCTAATTGATGTGAATTCTATTGTCTATTGAATTCCCATTCCCGGAGCGTTCTTATTGATGGGCGCGTCTTATTCATCAAATTTTACGGTAATTCCATTGATAGGGCATTACATTGAAAGTACTATTTTCGTTGTATACTGTTTTACCTAATTATGAAAAATTTTCCATCAATTTAAATGTCGAGCTCTCGAATGGAATACGTAATTCAAATTAGAGTAATTGGTCAATGGGTTTGGAGCACAGGACAGGACAGCACAGGACAGCACAGGACATGGCCAGTGATTATATGTGACCATGACAAATCGGTATGACAATGTGGATGACCGTTTCAAATTGCTTATCTAAAGATAATTATCTCATCTGGATATTGGATGTATAGATAACAGTGTATGAGTCGAGTCGAGTGGTCGTATAGATGGCATCCAATAGGAATGGTGTGCACTGTCTGTGAGTTTATCTCTGAAGGCGAGTGAAAGATAATTGAGTGGAGCGTACAATCGGAAGATAAGACATACCATAGAATAGACAATACGATAGAAACGGAATAATAGTTTTTGAAAGACTAAGAAAAGCATGAAATTAGTGAACGAAATAACAAAAGAAGAATATATGAGAGAATAGACTCTCAACTCCGGGAGTGAGAGCCAGAAACGAATCGCTGGTTTCAGAACAGTTCAGATCAATTTGGTTCTGAATAATATTCGCAAAGAATAAAAAGTCAAATAAAGAGAAATCACTTTTCGAATCGTCGATCAGATTAGCTCACGGTTTGGCTCTGACAGTGATGTGGCGTCCAATTTGGGACACAATTCCAGACTAACCTTGATATAAATTGGTGTGCATTAGCAAGCACTTCCATAGTGATTAATCGTGTGTTGCAAAAATGCTTTTCTCGTCTAGTCTGTCTAATTATGCATGCTTAATTGAATATTTATTTGCTTATTATTTGTTTAGAGTGTAGACGACAAGCAAATTAATGATCAAACAAAAGCATATTTTTGTTGTTGATTCAAAACTAATGAATCGTTTTGTCTAACAATCCGTTCCTTCGAATTGCCGAACCATTTCCTGTTACAGACACTAATAATGCACAGAATTTAGTGCTTGAAATCGTTAAAAATTATTAGTTTTTAAAATATTGCGATAAGAAATGCGATGAAAAAAGATGAACAATAATTGGCTCCAAATGTGTGGTCTTTCTGGCGCTGAGACTCTCTTCCATCACATCTCTGTATTTATCTCACTCTCAGAGCTCCTTCTCTTTCAAAATAAGAACTGGTAGTCAAGTGTTATAAATATCGTTGTCTTTCTCTGACTCTCTCCTTCTCTCCCATTCTCTCTTCACTTTCCTCGTTCCTCAAACAGAAGAGGTTTCTGTTGGACAACAACTCAAAGATTAAAGTATTAAAACATTTATTTTATTCCATTCTCTGAGTATTATTGTTATGATTCTCGACTGGAATTAGCCGGCAATATCTCTCTCTCTCTCTCTCTCTCTCGCTCTCCTCCCTGTCGCCACACTTTCCTCAAACCCTCCCCAACCACTCCATTACACCGAAAACCTTTAGTCTTTAAACAAAAGAAGTACTTTTAAAATTCAAATAAAAACTTATATGCATTCCAGGAAATCATAATTCAGTTGTGCATAGTATTCAGACTCTGAGAGGACCAGTGTTTCTAACGCACGACTCGTTTCTCTTTGACATCCATTTGCCGAATGGGTCTAATGCTAGGGTTGGACTGCTTTTCACATAATTAACTTTCAAAGTTTCAGAGTTCGGGCAATTTTGAACGAAATTCTGGTGAAATTCTCTCCGAATTCTACTTCAGTAGGAATATTCCGAATGGAATTCTGTGAAATATTGGATCGCCCAGTTCTATCGATCCAACACAGAGAGAAAGAGGCCGGTTCATCATCCAAACGATCATTATCCAGACATGTTTGACAATCACCTCGCTCATGTGTTTACGTTTGCTTCTGTTTCTTTGAAATACGATATGAAAAGAGCTTTTTGTTTCGGCAAACCTTTTAGTTGTAGTGAATATCGTAGTGAACAGCACAGAACTGAACCGAAGAGTTCATATTTCATCAGAAATTAAACTTTTAAGAGCATCAGAATTACATCTCTGAGCACACAGTTTATCCAATGGCGACACTGGCACATGTGGCCAATGGCCAAAATGTTCTGGATAGTCCTACAACTAATCTATTTCAATATATCCAAAGGTTTATATATCGGATGTGATTTTATATTATGGTTTCACTCCACCCAACGCTATATTATATTTACTTATATTTTTCAAATCAAATATAATTCTCTTTTATATTCTTCGACCCATTCTTTTGGCAAACATACGACAGACTTAATGGAAATCCAATAAATTTTATGACATATCGCTCGCAATCCATTGCAATCACATCCTGGGCCATAAGCCAACACGTCCCAGCCATTTTTCACCTGATCAGTTTTCCTAATTAGCCTTGTCCGGGCTTTTGGCCTTTGTATCTATTTTTACAACTCAACATTTTCACAAGATTATTGCACTCTTGGTATTTGTTGCGCTGAAATTCGTTTTCTAATAGGAGAGAGACATCGGGAGAGAGCAGTGGGAAGACTGGGAGTGAGTCCAGGAGAGAGTATTACAGCTCTACTGAGAGCAGTGTTCGTCAAATTTGATCACAAATATTCTCTCCAATGCTATTAACTCTCAAATCCAAATGCAATTCAATAGATTGAAGTATTGGTACGCTTTAGTGAAGCGCCGGATATTATACGAATAATTTTCTCATATTGACAGAGAAATTGAATGAATGACAGCGTTCTCTCTCTCTCTCTCTCTCTCTCTCTCTCTCTCTCTCTCTCTCTCTCTCTCTCGCGGATGAAAGGTTAGTCGAGTTCGGGCTCATTGCTGGCTGTGATGTGTGAGCACTGCGCCTAAGATATGGTCCAATACACTGACAATTCAAAGGCAACAACACATCGAAGACATATAAGACACCAGTTTTTATCACTTTTGCTAACACTTTAGCTAAAGATTTGACATCGAAATTGAGAGCAGAAAAAATTGACTTTTTCTATATCTTCTGTCCTTTGAGTCTCTCTTTCATTCGATTCCTACAATAATTCATTAGTTTGAATACTGTACTGACGTCAAGCGATGGCATACCTGCACAAATCATTTTTCACCTTGCTGGTCAGCAGATTGAATCGCTCGGATAACCAGGTAATAGATTGAATCTAGTGAAATGCTCTAATGGAACGCAAGGCTGGTCATCGGGGAAATAGCGTGTATGCACTCATAAAGGTTTATAATATAAACTTTATATAAGCTTGGTAAATATAAGTAAATCTCCATTTAGGACTAGAAATATGATCTTGTTGACTCTGGTGGGGATTTATCTCTCGGTCGAATTGTGTTAAGCCACTATTTTGGCATCTCTGCCGACAAACACTGGATTATTAAGAGTGCGCGAACTGGGGGTCAGACCTCCAGCTGTTAGTCGCGGGCGATCTCGCAGTGGAATCGCTTGAATCGATAAAATTGCTGGTGTTTTGTGAGCACAAACACACTGTTTCTGATTGAATGACACAATTTTCAGACGATATACAGACAAATAAATCGCGACTGACATCGACAGTGTGTCAACAAATCGCATCCCAAACACTCGGTTTGCATAACACTTGTGAAGCGAGTGAGCGATCGGTCGGTCGGTCGTTAACTACGGTCTCAGTGAAGACATAATTCAATATATTGTTTGACTCGAAAGTCTATAATCAAAAGAGGCTTTTATGCATCAATGATCGAGCCATTAGTTAATAATTGTTTGCCAGCTGAGTGATATTGGTGAGCCAAAGTGTCACTCCATCCCAGATATATTGATTTTCAAACACAAGAATTTCATCTATTAATGCATTTCAGCGCCAATTTGATCATGCACATTGCACATTGATCACTAAGCCAGCACAGGTCGAGCGTGTCATCCAACTGGCGTACTCTACAGCACTGTATCACAGATGCAGTCAATATAAATCATCATTTGATTCACTTTCATCTTGTTAGATGTCTCTATACTCCATACCAGACCACTCATTGCAATCTGTGTTCTAAGCGCTCTATTGATGAGTTAGCTCTGCCGTTGTTATGACAATCGGTGGCCAACACTGAACACAGGCTTCTCATTCAATACGAATTAAGCTCTAAATTAATTTTTACGACTCTATCGTCAAAACAATTATTGCAATAAACGTTTTAAATACAATGTAAACAATGAGCAAGGTATCGATCTGTTTTGATTGCCAATCTGAATATTTTGCAAATTTAATTACGAGATAATTTAAATTTAGAATTGCTAACTGTTTTTGGCAATAAATTGCAAGTGAGTTGAAATTAAACTAGGTCAACTATATGACAATCGTAAGTAGCTTAACATTTAAGATTAGTGTATCATGCTAATACGATTAGTTATTCTCGTTCCATCCAGCAACTAGGAGACAGTATTTAGCAAGCTAATGTCTAGAGTCTAGACAGAATATTAATCAGCTAGATCGATGGTCGGCCGATGCAATGAAGGAATGGCCAGATTGAGCAAGGATTCAATGAACTTTGACCCTAAGCGGTGTTGTCTGTGCGGCTGTTGAGCGAGTGCTGTATTCCGTGTGTGTGTCGGACAGAGGCTGTGCACAGCTTCACAGCTCTGCCTATCGACTGGCAATACACGAGAGCACTGAACAGCACTGAACAGCACTGAACAGACACACAACACACCGAATGTGCAGAATGTTTGCGATTCGGCTGCTATTCGCTTCACACACCACACACACAGACACGTATCGGCACTGGCTTTAGCTCGATATTAAATATGGACCTCTTGGCCGAGCTCTGTTTGTTTTGATCTAGTTCACTGCTCTCCTGTGTGTGCGTGTGCTGTGCGTCGGTATGTGTGCGTCCGGTGCGCGTCCGTCGGTGGCCACCAGACGGGTGTGAGCGGCGACAAAAACATTGGACTCGAGAATCAGAGCTGAGAGACAATAGACGGCCGATCGAAGTCCGGGCCGTCGCTAACAATAATTGATTGCCTTCGCGAAGGCAACGGACTCTTTGATTGTCATGAGATGATCCGTACTGTAGCCGAATGTGTGAATCTCATCTGTGAACTTGTGATATAAGTGACTATCACAATACAATCAATTTGTATTTGTCAGTCATATAATCATCAAGCAAAATAATCGATGCTCTATTCGCCAAGATACAATTACTGCAGCTATAATAATGATGTCGAGAAAATCGTAAGTAATCCCATTGAGCGACAGTATAGATCGATATTTTATTGAATGCATGAGCTAGCTCACATTGAATGTGCGCCAGCCATGGATCAGCTAATGTCGCCAATTAATGTCTATCTATTTGTTTAGCCGAAGATCTTTTGCCGAAAGTCTTATGGAGAACAATAGGAATAGCATTAATTGGAGTCCGAACGCTAAGTCGACTATCGATCAGAGTCTCCACTCGACAGCTGATCCGTCGGTCAGTAGTGATAACACTCTCTGCGCGATCTGTTTACCTGACTATAAGCAAGATGAGCTTGCACAATGTCCGGGCTATTTGCTACTGGCTATATCATTTTTCCATTAAGTCACACAAATTGCACGTTAAGATGAAATTTAACGAATTAATGTACTTTTTTGGTGAATAATTTTGTTACGAAAATACACTTTTATATATATGAAAGTCATTTAATTATATTAATATAAATTGAGTTCTATCTCTCAGTCAACACGACTTTGTTTATTAAATTCTGCACTGAATTTGATTTACGAACCCTCTTAGCCTTGGGTTGGCTAACGATTCTGGCAAAAAATTCCAATCGATTTCGATAATTTCCAGCCAATAGAGGCCAACCCTAGTCCGATAGCTTGCGAAACTCAACTTATTAATTATGAAAAATGCTTTTAATTAAAATGAACTAGTATCTCAGGTGGATATCGAGATCCAAAGGTTATATTTGTCCGGTTCACCTTCATCCAAGTCAGATTACTGGGCATTATCTTGGCTCTGATGATCGCTTACTGCAGGCCAATAATCATTTAGGTGTTTGCACTCCATATGACTTCACTTCTCATTCACTTCGCACACAATTACTCAGTATTTTTCACGAATGCATTAATGAATTTCTAAGCGTCTGTTGGCTCACAATTGTGGCATCAATTGTATGGAACCGACGATAACATACATAAAAAGCGATACTATTTTATTAAAAAATAAAACTCTGTTTTCTCTATCTGTGTGTCTCTAATGGCACGACAGTCTATCCAGTATAACCTTGTTCGCTCATGCAATTAATTTATTCCAGGATATTCGTGTATAATAGAATATTCAAATGATCAAGATATAAAATGTCATGAATGATCCGGATAATTCTTTTTTAGCGCTTCAACTTAGAGCTAGAAAGATTTTAACAAGCTTAGTTTAGGAAGAAAAATAAGCTGTTTATTAGAAGAAAATTAATTATCTCGCACGAATTTGTCGTGTGTATGCTATGTTGTATAAAGATTATGTTGGACTTGCGATTGTGTCTGTGTCTGTGTCTTGGTTAATTTATGTGGACAATAGACTAGTTCACTGATAGGCGAACTGTTGTTTCGCAAAATGTCAATAATATGTTGTATAAGAACGGGTCGTGTCTTACAGTTATGACAGATAATAGACGAGGACTTGTGTGTCGACAATAGACTGACGAGTAGTGAAGAAACTCTGCGCTAATAAGCATTAGCGTCACTCACGACGAGGTCATTGTTAGGCCCAATATTAGAATTTGCCCTGGCGGCAAGGCTCGCAATCCAATTAGGCTTGGGACGAGCAAGGTGATGTGCATGGACAACTTCCTTAATATGACGAATCGTAGGCGTCATAAGTAAGATCTACCCTAAAACCCGGTATATCTTTCAATGTCCTGTTGATAAATGACTTGAAATTCTTGTTTAAGAAGCGGATAATCGATCGAATCTAAGGGTAACTCATTTTATTCTGTGCTTAAGCGAATTTATAGTCACGTTTGCGGCCAACCACTGACCGTCTCGACTATACTCAGAGACCCATTGACTAAATTGCTATTCTATTCGAATGAATAATAGATTAAAAGGTCGACAGAGAGACAGCGGGCGAATCGATTGGACGGAATATTGTCCGATACCCTAATGACCAGTGTCATTTTGGACAGCAATAAAATTAATTTGCCTGATTATTCCAATAGGAACAATTAAATTTATTTTTGGAAACGAATAATTTGTTTCTAATTATTTTATTGTCTATTAACGATAATTACTGGTACAGTGCATTCACATAATTTATCCTTGGCTCAAATCTGTGGCCGGCAATTGTCATAATCATGTAAATGCAATATCTGTTGAAATTTGGGGCCAAATTGTGGTCCAATGGTCGGTTAGTATGTGTCGTCTGATGGCTCTTCATATCTAATCTGAAGACAATTCTTTAGCACAACATCTGTTCCAAAGGACAGACACTAAGCGTTTTGGGTTAATCCACGCCTTTTCCATCACTTCTTATTGTGTTGAAGAGCCAGAAGACAAAGGCAACGGCTGTCTTCAAATCTAAATGTAGCAATGTCACTCTCGTCTGCCTTCCCTACCACTCTAATGGGCCATAAATACGACAAAAGGACTCGAATATCAATAGCTAGGTGTAGCCAGGCCACTCTAAATTAATATTCACTCCGCTAATGACCGAGATCACTTCACAAGCAACGCGATCCGGTCGGGAGTGATCCGATATCCAGTTACACGAGTCATTTGGCGTTCATTATCTAGCCATTAGCGATGTTGATCATTGTCACAATGGGAAAGCCGGGCCACCAATCAGTGGTGTTTAACCCGCTGTCGATCCCCGCTATGACTTACAGAACACTGCACTACAGACCCGATCCGTTCGAACGCGAGTCTGATTTGCATTCAATTGCTGTCTATTATTGTTCGGCAAAAAAAGAGAAAGAATATTAAGAATACGAGAAAATACTCACATTTTGTGCACAACTATTGGAATTCACATTTTTGTTATCGATTTTCTCATTCATTAACTGAAGAATACAATATATATATATACACAGAGAGTGTGTGTGAGAAAAGTATTTCTTCTATTCTCTTCTCTGTCATCTTATCTCAGCCGACTATTGACGACATAAATAGTTATATAGTGACAAATGCTATGCAAAAATTGTGTTCGATATTTATAGCCATAACACTATCCCAGGTAAACAATACTATAGGTGTGCGCCGGACATACTTATTGCCTAATTTAGCATATTGATTCTGTGTGAGCATGCAAATTTAATATTATTTGCAATCGCTTACTCTAATTGCGTGAAATTGTTGATGCATGACAAGTTTATTTAGATGAGCATGGTGCAACTTCTTAGCTTAAATCGTTTGCCATTTTATTTGTTGCGAAGAAATATTAGACATAATTTAAAATTATTAATTTTCGTGCCACATATGAGAGGCTCACTTTTATCTTGTTGTTTGTTGGCATGAATTTTGCCGCTATATCTGAAACGCGAATATTCTTCTACAGAATGTTATTTTGTATAATGCAATAAATTTTTAGCGCAATTCCTCTAAAAGCATATCTCGAGTTATGGTGAGCGGCGGTCTCGGAATCTGAGCCAAAGAATCGCTTTTTATGGTCTCGTAATACAGAATAATTGTGTTGGCAGGCACTTTGTCAGCCAAATCATCTTGCTCAGACACCGGTACGCTGGTCAAGGTTTCCCAAGGTCTGGGCAATCATTTTTATCAATTGGTATACGAGTGAAATATTTTTGAAATCATCAGCATTCCAATCGTATATGTCCATTGTGGTCATTTCAGCATGGTAAATCACATGTTGTATATCATACTTCTTTTTTACAATTCATAGATGAGTATATAATTTCACCTTAGGTTAGGTTAGATTTGATTCTCTGAGTCGTTCTTTATAGATCTTTGGTTCTTTGAGTCGTGGGTATAGAGTTATGCGAACCCTTGTTTAATATAAGATAAATTTTTATTTTAATTTTGTTCGAAGATGAGAAACCAAGTAAATTGCATTTTTCGAGTAGAGCCGACATCCCCCAGATCTGTCCTTCCCTATGCCAGAGCACTATCGCTATGCCTTTACTGATGCCAATTGAAAGAGCGATTCATTGCTTATTCATTTTCTAGCATTAAATTAACATTTCTTGCAATCGAGCCGTCGAACTGAGATTTTTTCAAATTCAACGAAACATACTTTTATGCAAATTCTGCACAGAATTGGTACGAAATTTATATTTAATTACAGTATAATAACCTAGTTAATGTTCTTGTTCGGTTGGTAATTGATCTATTAAGTTCGAAAAAAGCGTTCGATTGACTCAGCAGTTCTATAATTATCAAGAGGTAATTAATCGTCTGACTTGATGTCGAATTAATAGCTCGATAACAATCAGAAGCCATTTGAGTGATGACACACTTTTTTGTTGCAAAAACTAATAAATAATCAGTCGATTCCGACTTGAGTGATATATTTAGCCCATTTTGAATCTAGCTTGAATCTTTTGATTCTCTAGCTGCTTTTGAACAACAAACCAGCTAAACCATCAAGTATAAACTCATCCGGATATTTATTCGTCGAAAAGCACTCTCGCCTTCCGTTTCACTCGTCTAAAGCCCAGAGATTTTTGCATTCAAAACAAATAACACGAAGCGATATGAATGGAGGCATAAATATTGGAGATTAAAGTCAAAGCACTCTCTGTTTGGATATAATTTTCTACGGAAAAAGAGTTTATACGAAATGCGTGGGCACTCATACCCAATGAAACACTACTATATATATCTCGTCTGAAGAATATTCTGAACGCTCTATAAGCCGAGTCTCTATCTCTCTCCAGCACTTTCCAGCACATCCTCGCAGTCCCTCTCCTCACCACTCAAAGGCATTTACTGTTCCAAAAGAGAATTTCATTAAAATTGTGTCTAATTTTTAAATGTTTAGTCACTTCATTAACTCTGTTTGGTTTGGTTTTGGCGTCTGCTTCAGATGTGGCCAGAAATGGCATCACATTCTTCTACCTGCAGATTAATTTCATTACTGGTTTATGACATGAATTAAACATTGCTTTACTCGCAATCCATTCAAATGGCGAACACAGAGCGCACAACACATGCCTTCACTCGGCTATCAATCGCTTTTCCAGTCAGTGGTCGACTCGAGCGTTGAAAACAAATATCTGTTTCGTGCGATTCTGAGACTGAATTCGAGTGAAATGCCAGACATTTTGCAGAATCAGTTCACTACCAGAGAAGTGAAACCTATTTTCTCTTCCGCTGAATCGCTTTTATTCCTGTTTTGATTGGTATTCCTTTCAATCTGCTCCTCTTCGGACACATCGGTCTAGTTCTGAGTGTTCCGACACATTATTGTGTGAGACCCGAGCGATGTCACCAAAAACAAGTCACTACTAATTGAGTCAATCTGTGTGTCGACCATTGCGTTGACAGACAATTGTCAATTGTTTTGTTAGATAAGCCGGTGATATGTGAGTGTTGTCATTAACTATTTTAACATGCCACTTGTCCCTGTTTGACATTTAGAGAGACGCACAGCTACTTGACCTAGTTATTATTGCTGTAAATATATAGATATATAGAGGGAAATTCAAATCAACAGCCAAATGATTGATGCGACGAATAGCTGCACCGAAACTGTAAACCGCGGTTCGGATTCATTGGTCGACAAACACATGCGATACACAAAACATGTATATCTCGTCCATAAGTGTTGTATATCTGAAACAACACGATATATACGACTTATATATTCTATTAGTTGTATTAAAATGGAAATTCTTGACTATATTATTATCAAAAGTCGTACCACTATTTGATCGACTCTGAGGCCAAACCACACTCTTATTTGCGATCCATTATTTCAAAACATGGAAAACCGCTTCTCCGGTCACAGTCTCTCCTGCACTCTCTCCACCGCACTCTCTCTCTCTCTCTCTCTCTCTCTCTCTCTCTCTCTCTCTCTCTCTCTCTCTCTCTCATACTCTCTCCGCGAGACTCACTATTCTTATGTCTCTTCCCCGAAAAACATTGAGTGCCAGCGTTTCGGAGAGAATATTCTTGCGTTTGGATACCCGAATGTAAATATAGTAACAATCGATACAATGAACTGTTCGTATGATTACACATAAAATTCAATGCATCGGCACTACTATTGCCACCGATTGTTGGTTTAGTGGTCGCCAATCGATGCGTTAAATACCGAATAAGTGGCGACCGATTGCTAATGACGTCTCAACCCAGGACTCACAAATGAGAGGGGCTATCAAACTAGCAATACCTAGATTTAATTTTTAGACTCCTATGAAATAAACATCTGGAATCGAGCCGCCATTCGCTGTCCCGTCACATCACAAAATACGTGTTTTCACTGGTCAGGCAATTAATCCATCAGCCATTCCCTTGGAACAGATGTCCAGACCATTAATGAATTGAAGCGCTGGTCAGAACATTTGCATAAAAACCCATTTTGACAGTTAATTACAATAAAATAAATCGAGTTCTACACTCATCTGTCAGCCTCTCTGCTGATGGCACACCAAATGTGAGGCCTTTTCATACGATTAGAAAAATATCTTCTCTTCAATAGAATTACTTATTTTCTCGACTCAATTGTCAGCAATTTTTCGAGAACTCTCTTCACGAGAAGAAAATCCGGATTTGAATTGAATTAATTTTGGATTTTCCATATTGAAGCCCTACGAGAATGAGTATGGCACTGATGATTGATCAATTCAATTAACTAGCCTACACAAATTTTTAATTTTGCAGCCAGCAAATGCAAATTCAATAAAGTTGCTCTAAATAAGCATGCTTAATTGACCTGTGTCACTTTTATGGATTGACGCAAAAATAGTTTTAATCAATTAATTTGCTGAAGCATTGCAGTGAAATGGCTTTTAGGGCTTATTTTTAAACTTGGTTTTGAAGCGTGAATTAACAAATAGATGAATGTTTGGTATAAATAAACTGACCTAGCTTCAAATGCCAAATTTGATCTACAATATGAGTATTATAGTGTAGCCCTTAAGGGCTATATAAACGATTTTATTGTGCTATATATGTGCCAATCAATAAAGACAATAAATATCACACCCAATTGACAGTCGCCTTGAACATAATTATGCCATTGTCCTTGTTATCTTGGCTAAAATGTGACGTTTCTCATTTGCATACATAATACAATGTAATTATTTTAATCTAAAACAGCAATATTCTCTCCAATAGAATTATCTATCTAGTTGTTGCAAAGTGAGTGCTGCCA
>JAQGBE010000623.1:0-16175 GCA_034698225.1 Scheloribates latipes | reverse complement strand
CTTGGCTACACTCAAATTGATAAAGCCTTTAGTAATCAATATCATATAGCAGTGAATCAGTGTATCATGCTCATTTACGGTATCCAATTGAAGCCAATTTGTTGGTCAGCGTTGGCTTCAATTACAGCGCATAGCAGACGAGCACAACCACAGCCGTAGCAGAGATAGCCTGGTCTTTGATCATTGGCACCACTGCTCTACCACTAGCTCTACAACCGAATCGATCGATAACTGAATTATCAATGAATATGAATGAACTGCAAATCTAAGTGCGAAACCCGAACACAACTGTCGATTCGAATCGACGATCAAATATCGAGTTAACAAAACACGATCGCAGACAACGTTTCTGTTTCACGAGTCACTGAAATAATGAGAAATTCCGATTAAATTTATTCCAAATATTAAACTTCTATTTTAGAAAAAATGACTCGAAATCTATAATTTGTTAGTTAAAACTTGTTATTAATATTTTTTGTTTTTCGTGTTAATGCCTCAAACGATACGAAAAACAAGATAAATAATAAATTTGTCAATTAGTTGATCACGAAATTTCGTTATAAATATCAAATTCAATGAAATTATAACCGGAGAACAGAAATTCGTTTTCATTAGTACCAAATTGTTTTAAATGATTGATCAAATTTGAAATAATTATTTCCAATCGATTTGGGAAAACAAAATCAGTTATTGAGAATTGTTTTCATCGATCGTTTCGGCGATTGTTGGCAGCGATCGGACACAACGTCAGTGAGGCTGAGCCCGACTGACGGCGAACCCAATTCGAGTTTCGAGACTAGCCTTCAGTTCGACTAAATTGCTGTTTGTTTCGAATATAATGATTATTGCAATTAAATCAATAATTAGTTTTGCTTTTAACTGACTGATGAAAAATTGTATAATTATTTCAATTAAATAAACCCCATTTCTAAACCATTTCTAACCCTCTGTTGAAATCAATAATCAGATAATTTTTATCCAAATAATAGTTCTCCGAATATATCGATAATAAGTTTTGCAAAATAAATAAAATAAATTAATGGCATTTCAATCGTAGAATAAATTAATGAAACTAAAAGCCAAACCAATAGTTTGGTTGGTCTTGAAATCAATCTCGAGATTGTATGACATCGATACCGAACCCGAGCGCAAGGCAAGAGTGACCCCAGGCTTCGCATACTTTCGTACACCTCTTCGCCAATGCAATCGATTTTACTGAAGACCCCTAATTATAATGGAGACCAATGCCAGTCAGCAACAGATCCGAGCGATAAGAGTCGGGCCCAGTGTTGCCCCGAGCCGTGCACCACATTAAATATGACCAGAACTCAATTCTGGTAATCATAGTTCGCCAACAGTGCCACTCCATCACAACATCACCGATCAGATTAGCCAACACTCCGTTCAACCCTTTATCTGATCCAACTCTACGCCAATTATTAAATTTTCGCTCTAATCATATTTAATTTGCATCGATTTCGGGGCAATTTGAGTCCAATCAATTGAAGCGATGCATCAGTGCATCAGTGCACTGGTCAAGTCAAACCTGCCAATGTGTCAGCACCGGAGTGATGCTGCTCACCTAGTCAAGTGGCGATGAGCATGCTCGTTATATGCTAATTAGCGCATTTGCATTCAATTCAATTACTGTTAGCAAAAGTGAAATTTATTTATTACTTTTGGAGTGAAATCAATAAATAGAGAGTTTAGTAGCTAGTTAATATTCAAATTATGTAGAAGTAAGGTATCATTAAATGGTAATTACCATCAGCGAAGAGGACTCGACTCAAAACACATATAGGGATCAAAAGTTTCTTTTGCAATACAAGTCCAATAAAAGCCGTTCAGGAAATGAGAATAATTTACATATTTTATCGTCAGTTTATGTTTTGTTTGCAGAACTCTATCAGCAGTTAAAGTAATTTCATAATAGCTATGGTTTATAGTTAGCGAGCAATCAGTTTCAACATTAAAAACAGGATATCTCAACAAATTGTAATTATCGTTGCTTTTGATTTATTAATTTAGACGTCGGCTCACTCTCAGACTCACTCCACAGTAGAGCCAATGAATGAGCTGCTCTGGTCTTGGTCTTGGTCTTGGTCTTGGGCTGCCTGGGCTTCCCATCATCTGCTTGCCTACCATGCTATGTCTCTATTATCAAAGCACATTGAATCATAAACATGGGAAATCTAGCAACATTTTATGATGACCAAATTAAAACTGAATTAATAATGAACATTACATAGAATGGTCACTGCATTCGAATATTACAAACTTCTTAAATACTATCATCACCTTGATAGTTATTGTGAGATTATAGATGAGCTGCGAATAGTGAAAGTTTATGGCCAGGAAAAAAACAACAAAAAGATGTGGCGAAAACATTTAATCTGACATGGTAATCTTAAACAAGAAATAGTATTCAATTTACTGCATATTCAAATTGAATTACCAAGGTGAAGCTTTCGCTTTCATCCAGCACTTAAACAAAACGATTTTATTTATAGTTATGGTTAATTAGTATTTTCATTGAGATGAGTTAGTTGAGAGAGCAAATTGAAATAGCTAAGTGAGCAAAGTGAGCAAAGTGAGCTAGGCCATTAATTTGAATTCATTTAACATTACAAAACATCATATAATGGCTGAATAGAAGCTCTAATTTATTTTGTTAATTAAGCGAATTCTTGATTGAAATGCCGAAAAATTAATTGAAATGACGCGTTAATTCAAGTTTAAAACTCTTTTGTTGGTATTTATTATTAACGAAAACTTAAATATAGATATAAGAGAGTGGTTGAGGAGTGAGGGCTGAAGAGTGCAGAGCAGAGCAGAACCGGTGCCCTCAGCCCAGCGCAGGACTGACACTCGGAGAGGAGTCCGGAGGAGAGGAGCCTTTGAAGGCTTCGGTCACACCATTCATACATAAGTTAATTAAAAGCTTGAAATCGACGAATGTATGTAAGCATCAGGTAATGGCTAAATAATTAAGTTGTGTTGCGAACAAAATTGAATTCTTCTCTTCTCTTTGTATTGAGAGTACGGAGTGAGTGGAGAGATGCTAATGAAATGCTTTTGATTAGAGCACAGGCACTGTCTGTATGTATGGTGGAGTGGAGTGGCTGAGCACAGGAGAGCACTGGCAGAGCCTCCACTCCACTCCACTCCACCTGTAAATTAATCAGTTAAAGCAATAATAATTATTAGCGAAGCTTCTTATAAACCATAATGAAATAGTGAGTCCTCCTCATGGCATATGGAGTGGACGCCCTCTGGACGGCACCACTGCCATCACCAGCACAACCGATCGCATCGGCATCGACGTCGTGCACAAACAGACTGTGCTGGCAGTGGTGGCAGTGGTGGGCAATCTCTTTCTTCGGTCGCCTCAAACATACATTGAGGTCAGGCCGAGGTTGGGCTCATAGTCTCATACAATATCTGCTGTCAGAGCAAAAAATGTTATAAACATGCACTGGGCGTATGTCGAATGATTATAATCAACATAACTTATATCCTTGACAGGATTATTAACACATTTCCTACATATGCTATAAACAAAAATGCCCCGGCTAATCATTAAAGAATTTTTGCAGTTTTTATTTCGCTTTTTAACTTTGCGGTGATCTCCAAACAGCTCTCTCTCTCTCTCTCTCTCTCTCTCTCTCTCTCTCTCTCTCTCTCTCTCTCCATCCCTCCCATCCCTCCCCTGATGACTCTCGTGGAGAGACTCTACTAATAGATTATTTCACTTTTGCTTAACTCCTAGTCCGAGACGAGACGAGCAAAAATCAATCACCGGTGAAGTTAATTAAAACATCAGTTGGCGCTTAAAGATCTATAAGCGAATCAAATTTGAAAACAGCGGGAACTCTGAACACTTCGAACAGCGCTCGCAGAATAAAATAATCTCTTTTGCGGTCTTTCTTTTCACTGAGAGAACAAATCAATTCATTAAAACATTTCGTTTAAAGAGCAGAAAATCAAATATTAAAATATATTTTTCTTTGCCAACGACTAATCGATTGCCGGCTCTCGCTTTGAAAGGGCTGTCCTTCCGATCGAGACGTCGACTGTCTTTTGTCTCCACATTACTTCACTTCATGTTTATTACGACAAAAAATATGACCGAAAGTAATGCTCTTCGAGAAGGCATACAATTTTCGAGTGCGACCACTCTTTCATGAAAGTCAGCGCTAATGAGCACAACTATGAAAGTGTTTATTCATTACTAACTAAAACACGAATCACTTAACTCCGGCGAAGACAGGAAAGTCTGGCTTTGAATTAAATATACCTTAATTTGGAGCTCAGACGAGACGCTCGAAAATGTATTTGTAATTCTGTGATATATAAAGAGAGACAAACATAACAACCCTTTAATTGTTTAGTCGTTTGGTTACATCAAATTAGTTCGATATAATGCAAATTTGATGCCTAGATAATTATTTTCTGGCCGCCACTAACATTAATATACTTTCCAGGAGAGGAAACATTAGTTCACTGCTTAGTAACGTTTGGTCGAAGAGGAGGTTCGCAATCATTTTAGGCAAAACAAACTGTTTTAAAGCTTTCTTTCATTGAAACGGTTGATAATAAATTCAAACCACGACTCGTTTGATAAAATAGCGTTTGCTTTCTACACAAAAATTATTGATATTTTATTTTTCAGACTATTTTGGTAGTCTATGAACAGCGAGAGTGTGTTGGGCTATGCTGTGCTCGGGCTGTGCTGCGAGACGGCCAGAGAAGGCCACTCAGAGCTAATCGGTTGCATATTTTGGCTAATTTAATGAGAGGAGAGAGCGTTGGCTGAGTAGTGGCTGAGTAGTGCCGAGCACTGCCTTTGGGCCACAAACCAATTGTATGCGTCAAATGGATGATCCCCTCAATTATGCCTTATGTCTGTAATGTCTGTGTCTTTCTTTCCCTCGCTTAATGACCAGGTATGGCATCCATCAGACATCGCCACAGATAGGCGAGCACTCGATGCCAGCCATCGCCACAACTGCAACGCAAACCTATCATCAAACTAAGGGCTATAGTCTCGGCTCAAGTAGTCATAACTGGGAATCACTCAGTGATTGAAATGTTTAAAAGCGATATCTATAATACAAACCATCGAATAATAGATTATATTTAGATCACAACATAACATGATTTTAATGACAGAGATATTACTCGAAAATTGTATTTACGTTTGACTTATCTAATGATTTAAACATTGATTTGGTTCGCACTTAAAACATAAAAAGCCATAAAAGCGGTAATAAAAGTAATCAAAACCCAACTGATATGTCATCCGAAGAACACAACACATCATTAATATTAATACTAAACTCTTTAGTCCTTTAAGTGGAGTCTTGTTTTGGCTTTTTGTGCAAATTCGCTGAAAACTAAAACAACAAACACAACAAAATATGTTTCTCTTTAAAATTATTATCGGTTTTAAGAGCGAATGAAATTAATTACGAGTTAACTAAATTACAGGTATAAGCGGTCCGAGGGTTTGTCTGGTGGCGCCTTAACCAAACATACCTTAGGCTCTGCAAGGCTTGAGAGGCGCAAGAGGAGCATCACAGGCACAGCGACTGCACCGCACTCCACTCAACTAGGCACTCAACTAGGCAGTAGGCACATGCTTATGCTGGCTTAGACGACTAGGTAAGGCATGTACGGCAACCATCTCTGTCACGATTGCTGCTCTAAAATAAACTTATTTTTCGTTTATATTCTGTTAGTTTGCGAACCCAATGCAAAGCGAACCCCATTATTAAGTTGGTTGCGTTAACTCAGACGACCAGAGCTAATACCTAATACTCACTTCATTAAAACAGAATACACTATAATATGTGTTCATTTATAGTGGAGTCGAGTGGAGTGGAGAGCGACGACAGGCAACAAAGATAAACACCTGGACCATCAAGAATTCATAATTGCGGAGTCGGCCACAGGAATCAGTGCCAGTGTTTACACTGATGTGCTCACAGAAAACAATGATAGAAATGCTGGCCCTGAAGGCGCTTCTCAGACAAATTACCATAATAAGGGACAACCTTTCAGACGACCGGTAATGCGCCGATCGGCCGGTCAAAGGCCAGTCTCAGTGGCACAGACGCTACAGAACGGCAATCGTTGTCTTATGTCTTGTGAACTCATATGGAGCGGCGATTCCTGTGCCGAGGGAGCGATGAATGGCACGCATAGGCTATGCATATAATGGTGTGGACTGTGGTGTGCATTGAATATACGCATACATTGCAAGGTATGCCAGACTGTGCTCACTCGTCAGCTTTGCCTTCACTTCGCATGTCTTAAATTAAAAATTAATTCATGAAAAGAGAAATTAAGTTTTGAAGAGCTATGCGCTGTTGTGTTGGCACACAGTAGGAGCTGTGGAGCTGTTGGAGAGCCAGTGCTTACTTTAAGTGATATAAATTATCCAAAAATTAAAATTTTCTCATATTTTGATTTATGAATATGTATGTCCTGGCAGTGGAAAGATTGCACAGCCATTAGAGCCAATGAAAATGGCAGTTCATATCCATATCTGACTCTTGAGAACCGACTGACGACAAGTACTTCTTCGCCTAAATTAATTCGAAAACTAGTGAACCCGTGCTTTGGAGTCACTCAGCGTTACCGACGAGTGAATGCATTTATCGATTCTTCGCTAGACTTTTCTCACAATTTGCTAGTTTTTGATTTAAGACAAATAAAGTCTAAGAAAAAATCTTTTAGTTAAAGAGAGAGAATGTGCAGACATTTGGCAAATAATTGGGACCATAACAGAGTCACAGTGTGTATCGCAAACCATTACTTTTAGGCAAAACGCCAATCAATAGAGTAATAGAAATCTGTTGCTCTGTTAGCCATCCTATCAATCATTGCCATAATTAGCCGATACGACAGATTCATAGCAATCGTTTCGATCGTTTGACAACTCAGACAATACTTCATCAGACATACAATGCATTGGAGAACACTTGGAGTTTGTATTAACCGAAAATTGATTTACAACAGAATTCTTAACCATTTGATGGCAATAATTGATCAGTGATTCAGTGATTCACTGATCACAGCTCTGCACACAAATAATGAGCGAATCATTCATATCTCGGAGCGATTCTCTCAGCGATTCGCTCACAAAATAATTCAATTCAATTCATAAATTGCTGAATTGAAAAGAGCTGAGACTTTAAATTCATTTATTTTACTCTTCGAAAGTTTAATTCATTAATATCTTCTCAAATATATAATTAGCTTTTGATGATAGTTTGCATTCGATAAACACTATAATCAGAAGAGAAACGAAAAAATCGTTTTTCGAGTCACTGTCGACAACTGATCCGAGAGCTGGCCGTCGAGCCAAGAATCGGGCCATTCATTAGCTGTTGGCCGGACTCGCAGTTAATTTCAATTTAATAGTCATCTGGTAAGCAGTTTAGCGGCGAATGCGCGACTTTTATATTTCATTAGCAAAGATGCTTTGAATTCAATCAGATTCCACTTGGATTAGGCTTAGTGTGCGATCTAATGGTGAGCGCATAATAGCATTTAATTAGGCACTGGTTGGCCATAATCGAGGCCATCGGCTAACGTGTGATGAAGTGAGTGACTTAATGTCATATAAATAACAGTTTGTCTGACAGACTAAGTGTCGAATCGATTGTATTTTTCATACTTTTTAACTGATATTTACTTACAAATTGCAACCGAGCAGTGTTGGTGAGCCATAACACGCTTTCTTATGAGTTTTCAGCGTCGGAATAAATTATCTGGCTAGATTACTTGTATGCGTCGCTAGCTGATCACTGATCACTATATTGGTCATGCTAATTACATATTTATGATAATATGCATATTTCGTGTATTGTATTGTACTCAAGCCGAAGATGTAAGCAATTTGGCGCAAATCAATTCAATATAATGAGTTAACTAGCAACTGGAAAACGTGTGCTCACCTGAACCCTGGACTCGACCAGGTCAAGTCGCATGGCGAGGGCCTCCCGCATGAAGACGTCCGGATAGTGTGAGGCCTCGAACGCCTTCTCCAGCTCTTCGAGTTGCCATCCGTTGAAGTTGGTTCGGGTGCGACGTCTTTTGCTATCCCTACTGCTAGTGCTGCCGTTGCTCGAGTGGTCAGAGGCCGTACTGCGGGCACTGTGTGGCGGGTGGCTGTGGTTCAGGTGATTCAGATGACTGGACGAGGACGTCGATGAAGCTCGATTGTTACCAGAGTCCTTCAGCACTGGCAAGTGATCCCTTGCATCTGATGGCAGTTCACCTGTTTTTGCAAGAGAGTGGCCATTAGTGGCGTCGGACTCAACTGACAAATAATAATATCTATTGATTGTCATTAAAATTGCTTTTTATGGCCGTCTCGGCGTCGGCGTCAAAGTGGACAGTCGTCCCGGTATTGGTGTTTGCCTTCAATGGATTTATTATATTGTATTGACCGCAGAGACGCTTCTAATAATTTGATCTTGGTCTGGTATGGTCTGGTCTGGTCTCTAACTCCGCTCTTAATGGTCACAATGGGCTCCGATGTGAGTCAGACTCGATGTTTGAGTTAATGTTATGTTTAGGCGTCAAAAATGTGAGTCTATTTTGATTTGAATTATTGGATAATAGAATAGAAGGACTGCTATTATATAAAAAGTTAAATGGAGTTTAATTCGATAGCGATGTTCACTATTTGGTAGTTATATATCAAATAACTGACTAATATTTTATAGCCTGCAAACGAGAGAGGCCTCGGGTGAGAGTCGAGTGATGAAAAAGGAGATCCACCTCAGGATCACGACCAGAGCCGAGCGGAGAAGCGCTTTCTCTACTTTCTTATATTGTTTTGTCTGATACTTAAATTCGATTCGCTTTGAAACGCATTATATTTATAGCCTTTGAAGTGATTTAATGTTTGGACCGTTTATTTCACTTTAGAAACACATAAGTGTTGGTCTCGAAGTCTTAATTCCTATAATTGACATTCAAATTAGTGATTGGAGTTTGGAAATGGATTTTGTGTTCAGTCTGTGATCTGATTGGAGTTGCGCTGCGCTGTTGTGACAAACATTCAATAAGAATATCGAGACATCACAACCGGTGATGTGATGTCTGGTTCGGCACAACTAATGGCAATTCCCTTCGGTTGGCGTTCGGGTGAATGCATTGAACGCTAGCAACTCATTCAATGCTTTTATTACCGCCAGAATTGGCAGCAATGAAAGCAATGCAAGTAATTCTCAGCCAATACTCGACTCGCAGACAATAGAATATACTTTTTTGCACTTTAGTTAACGATTCTCTTTTCAATCTAACATTTTTGTGTTGCGTGAGGTGACAATCATTGGGTCTGAGTCTGGTTTGGGTTTGATGGGCACTGCCGTAGTTGATAGTACAGTGTAGTTGCCAAGCGATGCCAAATACTATGCAATACCATAGGAAAACCATTAGCTCACGGGCTCTATGGGCGAGGTCTACGCATGCAAGCCATACACCGGCACCAGTGCCCGAGCAGACAGACCTGGACTACAACGTTGTCATCGCTAATATCGTTTAGCGACAAATGAGTGCCACTCAACGCAAACAGACCTATATTTGGCAAACAGGCTCTCCCTCTGCCAGACGGGGAGCACCTGGTCCTCCACGCCATCACTGAATCAACATTTCTATAAATCTATTTATATTAGCAATTAATCTATATTTCAACACAATATTTCATTTGTGGATAGTCTTCGATCTGACATTTATATACCAAGACACAATATTGATCGGCTAGTCTAACCACATTACTGCTAGAATCTAGATAGTATCTCGCTAATCAATAATGTTAGTGCATTTTGTGAGGTAAACGCTCCATGCTAATTTAATTGACGGCTCACGTCTTGCGCCAAACCCTTCATTTTTGTGTCATTTACACCAATACAAAAGTATAATTCGCCTCAAGTGTTGGCAACAAAAAGAGCAAGGCGCATGACTCATGAATCATCGTGAAGTATCGCAGAATGTGCATAACACATTATGTGCGTTATGTGCATGATACATCGTTACATCGACACATCAACACTTTGGTCTTGGAATCAATTGCAGCGAAACAGAATCGAACCGAAGTGTTGTTTATCGACGAAAGCAGTATTTGTTTTGCAAACAATCAGTGAATTGTTTGACAGAAGCGAATCCAACGAATGCCTTAATTACTCATTTATTGCATACAAAATCAATATTAATATTTATGACGCGTTTAAATGGACTCGAAATCAATATTTTTTAGTTTGACTATAATTTCATTATATTTTATTGTTATCACTGTTTTGAAAGTTAAATATAGAATAAGGTAATCATTGAAATGATAAGTTTCATTATTCAGACTCATTAAGCATATGAGAGCTCATGATTTGAACGACCGAACGATCAAAATTTCATTTGAGGCCATAATTTGCACTCAAATTAATATATGGACTCAAATAAGTGTGCATTAATTGAAATGAAATATCATGGATATCAGGGTAATTGTGCTAATTATGTGCAGTCTTATAATGCACACAGTTTTCCGATGAGAAAGTCGAACGAAAAATATATAAATTGTACCGAAATTTTAATTCCATTTATAATGCGAGCAATAATTGCATTAATATATTGAACTGATTTCTGAATGAATTTTATAATAAATGATTGTTTTATTTGCGAATAAAAAACAAAAATACGCCAAAATTTGTTTAATATCTCGAAGAAATGGAAGGCATTTGGCGTAAGGTATACGACAATTGGCGAATCGGATGCCTCGACACGAACTCAATATCGACGATACGATTCTCACATCGATTCTCACTCGTAAAGGATTCAATTTACACGAAACAACTGGATTTGATTTAATTAATTAATTGCGATTTCGAAACTAATAAAGCGATTGCACGACATTCGCCAGCAGAATACGAACTCGCTAATTTGTCTGTATGCCAATAGTTGCATGATTAATTCAATTTAATGACTCAAAGAGTTGTGTTTGTCTTTAATTCAATATTTGTTTCGTGTTATCCAAAGGTTTTGAGTCATTTGAGTGCCATTAATAGCTAATTAATTACTACAATCACTGTATTATTCGAATAATCAATTATCCTTTAAATACAATTCAAGGCAAAACAGTTTTCGAAGTCATTACAAAAGTTTTTCCAATAGTTTTTAATTAAATAATGAGACGTCAAATGAAAATAGTCTTCGAAGACAAACGAATTGTTTAGCTTTTAAACAATTAATTGATTCGAAAAGTTAAGTGAATTCGAATGCAAAGAGATTTTCAAAATGTTTTGCTTTAATTAGTTAATCGATATCTGCATTCAACGTGTCTTCAGTCGAGTTGTGCAACACTTCAGTCCAATTAGCGATTCAATTGAATCGACTAAATGACAAACGATTCGCACACTTCGGCGCTAAACAAATATTTATCATTATTTCAGACTTAATTAATTAGAAGACCCGGTTTATAATCTCGGAATTGGCTTATAAAAAAGTTTTCTTGTCGGCATTTTTACTTGTTTTTTGAATTTAGCCACTTCACATGGCCCAGAGCAGCTAAAAAGCAGCTTTAGAGCATGATTTTTAGTAAATAAAAGCCCAACAGTTTGGCACAAATTATTGGATAATTGTGAATAACATCTGGTTTTGGCGTAATTTTGGTTAATATGAGTCAATGTAAGCCTTAATTTGTAAAATACATTAATGAATATCATAAGCAGATTACAAGTTTTGGAGCTGTTATCCGATCGCAAAGGTCTTGGTCTGAGTTCGCGCTCTGCTATTTGTAATTCGATTAAATTATTTTTTATACAAACAGTTTATTTAATGGAAATAAAAGCAAGTCATTTAACACCAGTTTCGACGCCAAACAAACTCTTTCGGTCACTATTTCCTGGTTTTTCTTTTGATAGACATAAAGCCTATTAAAAACCGATTGTATTCTAGAATCTGAGAAAAAAATAATGAAACGATTTTTATCGACCGATCAAATAATTGTAATTTAATTAAATGTTCTGGAATTCGATTATCTATTGAAATGTTTGTTCCATTTCTGTCAACGATTTTCAATAAAACTGTTTACAAAATTGTGATCGAAGACAATCGACGGTAAGGTTTGGTGGGTTCGGGAAAAGCCATAAATTAGAGCATTGGTTGGCAAACGAATGACTGAATGGCTGGTCGTGTCAATTGTCTCGGCGTTTGTTTGCAGTGGTAAACAAAAACAATGAACACTCGAGTCATTATATGAATTAATGAGCTCTATTGATTGTACCTTGCTCATTGCTCGTTGCTCGTGGCCATTGCTCACTCACCGCATACCTCAATTCGCTCGTTAATAAATTAATAGACTGTCGTTCGGACACATGAGTTATGAGTGGGTCTCCAAATAAGATATAAGTTATTGTTTGCTTTAATTAAATGAATGAATGAATGAATGAATGAATGGTTAGACTCTCGTCAGACACTCGACTCCAATCAGAATGCAATTTAGTCCCAATTGTCTGAGAACTGCGAAACTGATATCACATTTTTCACGATATTGTTTGCCATATATTCGTCGGATTTATACAATAATTTGCTTAAAAACTCGTTTCGCATAATGTCGGCTAATATTTGTGTTTACGCCCTAATGATGGCTTCGATTAGATTCCTATCGTTTCTCTAAATTGCAAAATAAAATTATAATCTTTTTATTCGAAATGAATGGCAAACTCACAAAATATAGAGTAATAACGATTTGAATAACTATTTTTAAATTTAAATGCTTTTACGAAATTAAGTTGAGTTAAGCCTACGAACCAAATGTGTATCTAATGTTGTCATTAAGAGCCGTGTCATTCAAAACAATCTATAATCGGCTTCTCCTCGGCTAAGAAGTAGAAGAAGGGCTCGAGTGGTGGCAGAGCTGACAGACTGACAAACTGAGTCTGGTTTGTGAGCGTCGGCCGAGTGAGCGATCGCTTGCATTCTTCACAGCTTGAAGTGATTGCAAGAATCAACACATAGGCCGATAACTCGCATGTAATGCAATGTAATTCAATTTGGAGCCAAACGTCCCGCGGAGTCAATATTAACCGTAGATAAATCAAATTGTGGCCCAACACCGAACACCGACCACTGATCACTGACCCGACTCAACACATACACGTCGAGCACATTTGCCATTTGCCAGACACCACATCAGTGATCACATATTAGCCATTAGCCATTAGCCAAGAGCACATCGCATGTCACACAAGTTATGGGAAAGTGTTTACCTTTTTTGCCGTTAACTCTAATGATATTATCGATGGATTCTCTTCTATGAAAGTTAGGATTAGTCGATGGCGTTAACGACGAGATGAGTCCGGAGTTGGCATTAGAGCCGGCGTGCAATAGGCTATCGATGGAATAGGCAGTGGCGGCGGCGGCCGCGGCCACAGCCAGGGATGGCTGGAAGTGATGCGATGAATGAAAGTCATAGGGATGGCTCAGACTCGGCATAGAGTAGGGCGCTATCGGAGAGCCGAAGTGAGCGAACGGCCCCGGAATCGGTCGGCCCAACCGCGCCAACACACTGGCCGTTCCGCCGAAGTTGACCGACGACATGGAAGAGGCACTGTTTGAATGGTGAAGCAAAGGGTTGGTTCCATCCATTAGAACGGCTCACAGACTGTCAGTCAGGAGTGCAGTCAAACATTTGCACAAATATCTAATTAAGTGTCAGATTATCGATCGGTTGGCCGAACGGTCTCTCAGGCAGATGCGACCGGCGCTGACCAATGAAACCGACGACCACTTGGATGCCTAACATCCGATGCAAACTTTGCAAACATGCTTACACCACATGAAAGCCGATGGACAGCGATAGACAAAGTAGATGGCGGTGGATAAGGCTGGTCACATGGCATCGGGACCTGTTTGTCGGTCGGGCGCACAGCTGACCACTTGAGGACTGGTATATTCAACAGAATTGGTTGGCCTCAGAGCAGCGAATTGATGGCTAACTCAACGATTATGCGATCGGCTGCGAGACTACAGCCGTCATTAGACACAAGCACTGCCTCACCGGTGATGACTCCTCCCGCTATCGGTGGGGCCAACGCTTCGGTGCTGCCAATAGACTGGCGATTATCGCCAGGCAATCGATGTCTGCACCGCTGCCAACATCACTGTTGCCAATGTCTCCCTTCGACTCTCTCTCCCTCTCTCTCTGTCTCTCCCGGTCTTTCTCTCCTCTCCGGTCTGTCGCCGTCCCTCTCCTCTCCCTCTCCTCTATCCGTTCCATTTGTTTTATCTATTAATTGAGAGTCTCTGCGATCCCTCTCCTCTGGCAGAGTATGTCGTGTTCTTCGGTCGACACAATCCTATGAGAAGTTCTCTAATGATTTAAAGTCTTTATTTATTTGTGATTTATTTTATTTAATGTGCAGTCAATGTGTTATCGCTTGACATCAGCGCAAAGCCCTATAACTCGATTCCTATTATTTATTAAATCTTCGATTCTTTATATGTTTTTTATGTTTTTATTTGTTTTCACTTTAACTTATTTATTGAAAATTAACTTTATTCTAGTCATTTATAGACTTATATAACTCAAGGCAATCGCAGATCAATTACTAGCGCTTTGAATAGCGATCTTCAAAACATTTAAGACATATTTGCCTTGTTTTGCATCACTCACTGCCCGCGCGTTCGCCGTAACTATAATTATAATTAACTGACAATTCATTAGACATTATTTGAACGAAAATTCAATAATTACTGCTTTAATTGAAAGTTCTATCAAATTAATTAAACCAATATCTGCCGAACAATCGGTCAAATGTTGGAAATTACCCCTTAAAATGGTGCAGTCCTGCACACAATTTGTTTTGTCGGCTCATCTTTAATATTGAGTCTAATTAATTAGTTTTGACTTTAAAATTAATATCTTTTGGCTAATAATTTTTTATGACTAACTCCCTGAGGGTCTCACCGAAGGAGGCATATATAGATTTGCTTTTTGAAGCCCCCCCCCGGCCCAACAATGGATTTTCAAACTTTCAAACTTTGAAAATCCGTCCCAACAATGAATTTTCGAATTTTCAAACATTGAAAATCGATTGTTGGGGTCTTGAAAATGAATTGTTGTAGCCAATTGTCTGAGCCCATGTTAAGTCTATGGGAGGGATGCCTATTGTGGCTCATGGTGGCTTGAGCCCATGTTAGAACCAATTTTAAGTCTATTGTGAGAATCTATTGTTGTAACAATGGATTGTGAACTAGGGAGTCATAAAGTATACGCTTCTACGAAGCCTTGTTTAAATACTTGAATTTTTAAAATAAACTTTCAAGTTACTTTTAATTGAAAGCCGAAGGTCATCGATGACTGATCTCCAGAATAGAGTTTAGCTTATTTTATATAAGAATTAATATCAAAAGTGATCTTTGAACTTTCAATCTAATAAAATATATAATGGCGCTGTTGATCATTTGCGAGCCAGACTAGTGTCGACGCACCTGACAATACGATTCCTTACCTTGCACTACATTACATTACCTTGTTTGTTCGTCATTTATCATAATGGTTGGCAATTTCCATCAGACACTGCCAACACGAGTCATTCGCCAGACCGGGCCAGACGTGGCCAGACATCGGCCCTAATTGACCAGACATGGTCTGCTGTGTCAATAGTGGCAATAGTGCCTTGCTCATTTGATCATTTGATCACTTGATCATTGGCTCGTTTAGGCCTAACTCAACAGTAATGACACTAAAACGCTATTTAAATATAAAAAGTAACTAAAATAAACGTTTGAACGGTAGTCACGAATATTTCATTACTCAAATGAATTAAACGATATTTTGGCTAATATTCGATTAAATAGGGACGAAATGAACGATACAAATATGACATTTGGAGCTCCAATTGAAATAAACGCCAACTTTTAAATAAAATGTTTTATTAAAGCGTTTTTATATTTTATTCATTAGATGTGGTATTATATTGTATTATAGCTATAGTTTACATATTGATAGCATCGCAGCCATTGTTTGTCACTCATTGGCAAATAAATAAGAGATTATTTGCAAAACCCATTAAAATAATCATTTTATGTATACTGTCGAACCTCTGAGATATGTTTTAGTTGGTGCAAGCACTTTTCGTACACAACTCGGAGGTTACACAATTGGG
>JAQGBE010000622.1:0-16177 GCA_034698225.1 Scheloribates latipes | reverse complement strand
ACTCTAGTCTAGTGGGCATACCTTCGAGACATCCCATGCAGACGGCGTTCATGTAGAGGACGCGGCCCTCGATGTGGACCGGCACCGCCAACGTGTTGTGCTGTCGCGGCGATATGAAGAACGAGCCGTCGATGAGTGGATACCTATCGAAGATGATCATTGTGCCCGAGCAGATGACGCACGCAGTGCGGTTCATCTTGTTGGCCGAGAGCGTCGACAGAATGAAGCAGCGGGTCTCATCGTTGCCGTGGTTGCCGTCGTCTTCCATCTTGATGTGGTATGAGTTGATCTTATGTCGCGGCAGTGTATTGAACGACGAGTAGTCGGCCCGACGACAGAATATAGAGCCAGAAGAATGGCGCTCCCGTTTGTCCGAGAAGAACAGTTTTGGGGAATTGCCGACGAAATTCGGTGAAGTGCTGCCACCGGCGGTCGAGATCGGAGGTGAGCCGCCCTCTGACGAGCCGCCGGAGCCGGTCGACGACATCGAGAAGGAACGCATTCGCATGGGTTCGCGCGACTGAATCACGTGTATAGTGTTGGTCGGCTGGACGCCAGCCGATGGGTTGCTGTGAGCGGTGAAGTTGCGCTCATTCGACAACTTATTCGGGTTTGTGTTGCTATTAATCGTTGGACTACTGATATTGACCGTCGGCTTATCGTTATTGCGTTTCTTGCGGTGTCTCTTCTTCTTGTGCTCGTCGCTCGTCACCGGAACGGCAGGTGGTATCCAATCCAGGTCCTTCTTCAGGTGACCCTTGGCGCATTTGCAACCACATGCCTGTCCCCGGTTAGACACAGAGTTAGCTACAGATGTTCTACTGATTTAAGTGCCGATAATGGCCTCAAAAACGTCTTAATGAATGCAACCATTGCTCAGACCTTCTGTCAACTGTTTCTCTGATATCAGAATTAATACTCTTTTGTAGTGCAAGAAAGTTGTTATTAAAGTTGGCATTTGGTTTGAGAGCAGAAGAATGACATTTGCTTTTCAATGAATGGGTCGGTGGCGGAGAAGAGCAAGAGATTGCCGAGTGTTTGCACTCTTGGAGAACTGGTTTCTTTATTTTTCACCCATTCATTCACTCATTCATTTATTAATGTTAATTATTTTAATGCAAAGTTCTCTGCACTAAGTGCTAAGAAAAGGTCTCTCTGTTTGAAGAATGAGTTCTATAAAAAAAATGTATTTAATTGTAATCGACGACCAAATTGGCAGTCAGTCAGGGGAGGACGTGGGGCACCGGCTCTACTATCTAGCCTATCAAACTAACCCAGCTATCAGTCGGCTGGCCGGCCGAGTCATTTAAATTCTTAAGACAAATGCATAGAATATATTGACTCCAAAGAGCTTTTATATTGAAATTAAAAGATGTATTTAAAATGAAGTAATTATTTTGAATAAATTATTCGCCGCAAGAATAGCCAAAACGTGATTTAATTCAAATTACATTCTTCGCAGACAATCAAAAAGCCATTAAAACAACTTTCATCTCTAAACTTAGGGCCCGAAGAAAAGGTGGAAATAAGAAGAAAAATCTTTTTGGTAAATAAAAGATGAAAATACAAACGCGAATGACTGATATATAATGAAACGAATTAACAAAAGAGAACTTTTTTTCCGTTGAAAACCGAAGGAAAGCTCTTTTGCAGAGCGGATAACACTTATGAAACCCCGGCTGAAGGGAAATACAATTTTTTTTCGGACCGAATTACAACTGAAATATGAATGATCGAGAGCGAAAAGGCTCGCCAATACATGTTTTTGGCAACTATTTTTAGAGACACAACAAAACTCTTTCTGTGTTTCAATCGATCGCAAAATATTTCAACTCTAAGCGATGCAAAAATGTATTTTTTTCGCCCAAAAATATTTGCATTGATTTTCTCAACAAAGCTTTGATAAGAATTTTTGTGAGAATTTAGAAGCGACTCAATAAATAAATAAATAAGAATGCGTTCAATCGAGTGATCAGTGATGTTATGATTGGCATAAATCTAATAAATATCTGAATACATAATGCAATAAATAGAGTGTTTGCTTACTTTGTAGGCCAAGTCGTAGCCCTTTTTGGACCACACATTCTGGAGCCGCTGCTTCTCCGACCAGCTCCGGGCCCGGCCGGTCGACCTGAGGTACGTGAGCACCGTTTCCTCCCACTCCTCGAAGCATCGCTTATGCATATATCGTCCTTCACGGCAGTGATCATTATTGCAGACGACTTTGACCGCGTCGGACAGGTTGGTCATGTGGATGGGCTGTCCCACCGAGCAGAGGGTCGGTACGCAGCATCTCGTCACCGACGGGTCGTGCTCTTCGAGGTACTGCTCGATGTTGTGGCCGTTGTGGTGGACCGGCTCTTCGGCCAACACCTCGTGCCGGTTGTTATAGCCGTTGTGTTTCATGTGTGGCATCGTTTTCATTGATATAGCAATAGAATAGACAAATACTTTCGTTTCGTTTACTTTCGTTACTTCTTCGACAGACGACTTGACGAATGAGGTATGAATTCAATTGATTTAAGGTATGAATTGAATGATTTCGACGTGATTTCAATAATAGTTTAAAGTTATTATAGTTCGACTTCAAGTATCAAAAATGATTCTCCAAATTCTTCAAAGTATCAAATTCTATACCAAAAACTTTGTGTTACCTTAAAGTAAAAATATGTATAAATCATATTAAAAATAAGCACTTCTCGCGTCACAAAATATATGTTATATGTTAGGCATTAGGCATCGGTTGAGTCCTTCTCTACTGAGATCAGAAACCTGAGTGAAGGCGAGAGCGACCGAACCAACACTAAAATTCCGATTCTGTGCTCCGGCAGAGAGTGCTTCGGCTCAGAGTCAT
The DNA here is from genome assembly GCA_034698225.1 of Scheloribates latipes. Lineage (NCBI taxonomy): Eukaryota > Metazoa > Arthropoda > Arachnida > Sarcoptiformes > Scheloribatidae > Scheloribates > Scheloribates pallidulus. Next base: position 13,323 of record JAQGBE010000622.1, on the reverse strand, counting down.
GCGCACCGACCGGGTCTGGCGTCGGAGCACAGAATAAGCTGCGGGACTGGTATTGCAATACTGGTATCGCTATATGGCATACATTGTATAGCATTCTATGGCACAGTCTATGCCTATCCCACTGCCTATGCTATGCTATGCTATGGCACTGGCGGTGGAGTAAATAGAAAATATTGATTGACCTTGAATTGCACGAAACCAACAAATTCAATGTCAGTGTTATCACACATTACGAGTTAAGGCCTGCGCACCGCCAAAACCCGCTAAATGTTCATGCTAAATAATTGAGCCACCAATTAATAACCGAGCAACCAGCACAATTCCCACCAATGCCACACCACAGCCATGGCTTTCAGATATGGCTTTGTTACCACTTTGTTTACCCGAGCTGTGCCTGGCTGTGGCTCGGCTCTAGTCTCGTAGGCAGATGCCAACAATAGCCTTGCACACACACACCACAACACCGCACACTGTTCGCAGCTATTCTGATCCGAGACCTTTCGCAATCATTACATAACCATCTATTCATATCAATTGGCCGGCGATACTGATTACAGCACTCAGGCTGTGTCTCACAGGCTGTTGACTCAGCTGCTCATCAATCGCTTGTTTACTGTTTACTAGTTTTAAATTAATTAAATCCAAATGGGTTTTCAATTCCGGATTGTCTGGGTCTGTCTGGAATGTCTGCACTGGCAATGGCAATCTCAATCAGTTATAGCCCAATGGTAGTCGATATGGCTGTCCATCGGACCGCTCAGGCCTGACATACACTGCAGTCCTGTCTAGTGTTGGCTCCGAAGCGCTGCCGACGGAGTCAGCGCTGATCGGCTCTCATCCGATGCCGTCGTCTAACGTATTGATAGTGCAAAACATCGGCCGAGCGATGACAGTCTGTGACAGTCTGTGTGCGGCCAACTCACCGGGTCTGTAGACTAAAGCGTCGTTGACAATCGGGTGCCGATTGGTCGGGTCCCATATGGGTGGCCAACGCGCGGTCAGACGTGTGGAAGTGGTGCAGACATGTGTGCACTACTGCAGACATTCAATACATACAGACATTGACTGAACTGAAGGCAAGCAAACCGTTACCGAAATGCTCTCAACTGAGAGACACACCGCTGAACGCCATCTCTCGCTCACTAGAAGTGGCACTGCTTTGCATAATAGACTGACCTTGAAATCAGAGCCGATCGATAGCTTGGGCATAGATGAGGTGGCCGTAAGTAGAGACAGCTTGGTCACTCCCGCAGACCCACGCCAACACGCATCGGATCCACTTCTGTTGAGCCGAAGCCAACTTATTATTGTCAGACAATTTATATGCAATCGAATTGCAAATTCTCTTAATTATCATTAGATTTTGGAAATAATGTTTTGATTTTTGTTTGATTTACAACTTTCTCAACTCATTCTTGACGTATAATTTCTTTTGTATCATTTATCTGAGCAATATATATACTGTAACCTAGCAATCGATTATTGAGCAAACATTACCAAGCGCTATTTCCTTGCCAAAATCCGATTAGCAGGATAATTTGGCTGCAGGTGGATTGAGCAAGCTCAGAACATATTGAGTTGGAGGTAAATACATAATATATAATAAGTAGCGAATGATATATTGGTCTCGCCAGATTCACCATGGTGATTCTGGCGATTCGCTCCATAGATGAGAACTCTTGGAAATGGAGATTGAGATGAATGGTCGCGACTCGCGATGTCGGTCGGCCTCGCATTCACTACTTATATATAATTGAATTCGTTTTGGAAGAAAAAACGATTCATATCTGTGTTAAGACAGCGAATACTCTTATCTGTTATTCATTGACTCATTCCTTCAGATAATGTATTCGTTTCGACAGAAATAATTGTTTTCTTTCTTTTACTTTAATTTTACTTTTAGTACATTTGAATAAGAATTTCTTTACACAAATATTGCTTCAAATTAATAGTCCATAGAAAATGCGTTTAATTTTGTGATCGTTTTTCACGAATTAAGCGATATTTTATTTAAATTGCGTCAAAGGTTTTCATTCATTTCTGGTGTTTGACTGATGAAAGAGTGGAAACAATTTTTTCTTCGTGACCAAGGTCGTTAAAGTGCGCAAAATGCCAATCTTTAACTCAGTTTTATGCACATTTAAAAACAATAGTTTTATGCAAATGCGTTTCTAGTTTATCGATTTGTCAGCGAAAGTGGCAAGCACATTGCCATTAGCGCTGCTGGAGATAGTGAGCCAGGCCGATTGGCCAACCTGTTTGCAGATAATTGTTTTCTCAACGATATCTACCATTTATATAGACATTTCTGGCGAAACAGATTTCCAATATTAATATCGTGAATGCCATCAATTAAATGGAAAGATAGCCATAAATGCAAATAAATCGATATATCGGACATAAAACACACAAAAGCGTGTAAAACAAGTAATGTCTTTAATGAATGCCGATCTCACAATGGTTTTCTGCCGGCACTGAGCCGGCTATTGATTTTGCCGACTCAATACGGATCAGAAGGAGCTCTGCATTGATTAAAAGTTAATGATCTGGCCATAAATTCGATATAAGCGAAATTGGATCAGTTATTAGCCATTGTTTGCTCGCCTAATCCATCAGATACTAAACACACCGAAACCCACGTCTCCGTTATCGGGCACACAGGTTAAGTCAGTCTGAGTTAAGTCATGTCTCCAATGTCTCGATGTCTGTCGGCATCAAAGTCAAGGTACGGGTCGGTCTCGCGAGTGGTCATCGCCTGTTGAGTAATGTCAATTAGGATCAGCCGGATTATGCCCGGGTATGGCTGTGGCTATGGCTAGTGGACAGCATCTCATCTGCAGTGCTGATAGACTTATTTATTATGAAATATTTACCGACAGATTTGCTCTCATCTGTGTCTATGTTGTCTATGGAGTCATTCTGTGCATTGCAATACAGATAAGATTATAACCAAGGATCACAAGGATCATCGTCGCTGGTATCGGTCGTTGAAATTAAACTGTTTTTTGGCCTCAAAAGAAATGTTAGCATGTTAGCATGACGGCATGACTATGATTCGTATCAATTCAATTCCCATGAGATATAGACTAGCAATTCGAATGCCTTTCGCATTACTGGTCTATAATTTGGTCTAAAAAGATGGTAATTTAGAAATGATTCGTCGCCGACACAAGTCGTTCAATCACTCGACAAAGGCCTGCCATACATGAAGACCTCGATCGTTCACATGAATTCGAATTCCATAACAATTGACTGCAATTGAATGCCATCTCTTCGTTGTGTTTCTCAGATTCTGCGAAGTCGTCACTCGAAGTCTTTGCTCAGCACTCGCTTTGCAAAGGACTCGATGTCTCTAAGCAAACGATTATTTCCCTGAATTGAAACTAACAAAATAGATAATGAAAATTGTCTTTCGGCGGAAAAAATTCTGATGAATCACTCGTTGATTGATATCTCATTAAATTCGTTGAACGAAAATGACTTTAAACTACAAAAAGGAAAAATTCCAAATTGTTTTGAATTATTCTCCGAACAACTCATTCGTAGAGCGAAAGTATAACTGTATTTAATTGTGAGTCACGACAGTCATCAGCACTACATTTACCTCCAATCGTGTAAACCTGGTCATATTTGTTTACAATTAATTGTCGAGCTCTAATCAACAGTGTTGCATAAGGGGGATAGAGTGGTCTTTGAATTTTTTTGGGGTTAACACCTGTTTACCCCTCCCCCCCCCCCCGAGAAGAAAAATTGCTGCAGCGCGATTAATTGACTGTTTGAAGTTTAACTGGATTTAAACCGGATTAAAGCTTAATTTAACTGGATTTAGCAGAAAAATGACCGACAAAAAATCACCGCCTAATCCGCCTGACCAAAAAATTTCACCAACCCCCTGGCCAGGCCGGCCAGGCTGAGCTTGGGCATCACTGTCTAATCAAGCCCTTATTCTATCAAATTGTTCGCCCGTTTATCGATCAAATTCTGTAATTAAAAGTTGATTAAAGCGACACTAAATTAGTCGTCCATTTAGATGCCATCCCTGTATGTTATGTCCGAATATTAATCTAAAATTAAAAGTTATCTTTAATTTTCAAAATATATCTATTAATAGATGCAAAAGATTAATATTGGAACGAATTTTAATTGGAATTAATAAGCAAAACATGAGTTTAATAGACGTTTTTGTATGCGTTTCGCGTTTCCTCAGCCACTTGGATGTGAATAATAATGAGGTCATAATAAAAGACAATAAGTCATATGACATGAGCATGTATATGAGCATGGTGAATGTGTTGGACACTTCTCTGTGCAGTCCTCTCACACGTGTTCGCCGGCTTCCGAATCTGTTTGATCTGAAACAGCAATTGAATTGAAAAATAAAAAAGACAAAAGTTTTCCGAAACATTTGTTAGATATTGACTTATTGTTTAGGAACAAAGGAGACAGGAGAGAGAAATGAGCAAGGCTTGTTTCGTCAAAGTCAGCCAACACTTGGTGCTGGCAATTCAGGGTCCAAATGGCGCACGAATTGTGTCGATATGACGAGACTTGAGTCAAATATTGGACTCGTATTTGCTTATTAATTAAATATTTGACTCGAAATGATGAGCGTATTAATTGATGATAAGTTGAACAAACTTTAGGGCAACAGACAGATTGCCAATTGCCAGGATAATTAATAATTATGTCATTGCAATTATTTATTGAACGTAGACTTTATTGTCTGTTTTATCTAATTTTTCACTCATTCGAAGACCCATTTAACGCAATGTTTATTCAATTTGACGAAATAAATAGTTTTAATATCTGTTCAAACAATTGTGTGATGTGTCTGATGACCATAGGTTAGACTGATTGTGCTGAGCGATTCGATGGTCTGATGCTGATTGTGCTGAGCGAAGGTCTAGACCGGGCCAGTCAGGCCAGACCGGGAACAGTCTGGCTGTGGGTCGAGGTCTGGTCTTCGGCAGTGGAAAGCAAATGTGAAGTCTAGTCAGTCAGAGCTGTCAAATAGACGTTTCTTAAGTGATAAGCAAATCGCCATTAGATAAAGAAATAATTGGATTCACATATTTTTATGTCTCTCTCGTCGATAGCGCTGATAAAGACGTGGCGAATGTCCTCAAACAGTCTTCACATTGAATGTCGAATCTCTCTTCTGTTTGTCTGTCTCTCAACTGTTTTCGTAATTTTTGGCATTAGTTTCGCCGATAAATAAATTATGGAATTAAACGCCAAAATCGATTCAAATATAATCTGTGGAACAAATGATAAGTTATTGCTTTCGAAGGCATAAAAATATATTTTTTAGTAAACCATTTGAAAGTGAAGGACATGTGAGACAAACTCATTAAAACACTCCATTGCTGACAGATCTCTCTCTCTCTCTCTCTCTCTCTCTCTCTCTCTCTCTCTCCGCGCGAATTCACATACTTTTTAACTTTTATTATTTGAAAGCGAATGTAATTTAAAACTAATATCCAATAAAATCCTATTATAGTTGAAACGAGATTTGTATTGAATTATTTATATATTTGTTTATAACTTCATTAATGTTTAATATTTCTTATATTGATTCTACAAAAGAGAACTATCTCTCGATATAATGTTACAAATCGATAAACAACTCTCACATGAGAGGATGTGCCGGTGGCCGAGCGAGTGGTGTCCCGTCGGGAGCGACCCATCCCTATCACCATCTGATGTCCTCATTAGGAGTGCAGCCAATCGTCGGCCAATCGATCGCTGATATGATTCGCTCCGCAAAAATAAAAACTTATTTATAAACCGGAATATCTATCGCGTACTCGCAATCATCAGAAACAGTATATTCTGTTTATGAATAAAGTATTTTAATAAAAATATTTATAAAACCAAAATAACGAACGATTCTGAGCCCATGTTTTGTTGGCCATCGAAGAGTGCGATCGCAATCATAAATAAATTTGATTCAAAAAGTGTTGAGTTTTTGCTAGAGATTTATGAAATTGAATATTGTGTTTATGAATACGGATTTGACGTCAGAAAGCGATCAGAATTCACCGCAAATACTCTAACTCTTTACCCAACTATTCATTGAATCCGAGGTCACTTCCAATTCTCTGCCGCTTTTTTATCGTTTCCTGCAATTCAAGTCTTAAAACAGAAAACTATTTTTTTTTCTCTTCTCATTTCATTTGAGATGAAATTAATTTTCTGTCGATTTGCTGCGAATGCAAACATAAAATTGGTTTATCTCAGGGATGGAGAGACTCGTTGGCATTGGGCGCGGGTATAACGGGTTGTTATCGAGTCTCTCGCGCCAAGAAAAACATCGGAAAAGCACATAAAGCACCGAACAAACCCATTGCCTCCACAGGTATCATGCTCATTTGTCATCGCTCAGCCCTACCTCTTCTGCATCCCTGGCAATAACGCAATGGTCGAGCACTTAAACCCTATAATGATGTTCAGAGCAGTCATATGCCGTACAAAACGGTATTTTTATGTTTGATTTGACGCATAAATTAAAAAATAAGAATTAAGACGTTTTCGCGAATTTATTGCACTGTTTTTGTAGTTTTTGTTTATCTTTCTTTTCGTAGAGCAAAAAATAAGTTTAGTTGAAATCAAAAGGAATTTTAATTGAAATTAAATATTCGTTTCTCTAATGCAAACAAATTGAACTCAAATTGTTTTTTAGTTATGCATTCATTCATTCATCCGTTGCTCGCAATTATCGCCCAAACAATTAATTACAATCAGAAGTATTTGCAAACGACTACGAACTCTGCAATTGTCTGACAATTAACTCGCTATCTCTCGGTATGAATAATGATCGGCCATTGTGTTGGGCCTCAGATGATCGATGAGAACTGTTGACAGTCGCACATGAAATCGCATAACTCGGCGAACGAAGGGATGCGTCGGCCGTGAGATACACCGCTCACTTGACTGACTCGCTAATGGGTGCCGCTTAATGTCCTAGGCTATACCCTTTGGCAACATCAGGCTAATTGTCTCTATGACCATGGTATCAGCGAAATGTTCACCGAAATTGCACTCATGCTGTATCTGATTGTGCATCCGAGTGGAGACAATCGCAGCAATCACTTAATTATTTTCATATATTATCGAAACCAAAATTATAATTATAATTCCACCGAAAGCCGAGTCCTTCGCTATAAACAACTTCTTTCACAACTTATTCCGCGATCACTCCAAACGCGAAACAGTGGGCGACATCTGACCAAAGCCAAGAGCATTTCAGTGAAGCGCTTCTCTTTGAATAATTTTGTCTGACATGGAATTCAAATAATTTGAATCTTGCAATATTTAACGACATATTTATGACTTTCTTTCATCACTTAATTAATTAATTCAATCAATTTTTTACTAGTTTTAAGAAGTCATTAAATTTTATGAATTACGTGAGCTTTTACGTCCAGTCGCTTTGTCCTTGGCTTAATAAGATTGTTGTTCAACTCTACAAAACGAAATAATTATCTGATAAACTATCAAGCTTTATACACGACATGACATTTCGCTCCAGGTAGTTTAATAAGTATAATAAAGGTTTGTTATGTTTCTGCATCAATGATATTGCAGCCAACGACAATGGACCAGGAACAGTATTCTGTATTGTAGCTAGCTACTTGGCACACTGGCAGAAGAACTTGTCTTCGGCACAGTCGTTGGTGTTGGGGTTGTACATCGAGTTCTCCATGACGGGCAGGTTGTTGGTGGGCAGGTTGAAGCAGTTGCAGCCGACGAACTTCAGGTGCTTTCGAGTGCAGAATTTGGCGCAACGGACGAAATCGCATTCCGAACACTCGCACAGACGGTTGAGCCTCAGAAGACGTGTGGAACAGTCGGAACGGTTGTAGCCCTGGTTGTTGCAGAAGGTAATGCAGTCGTCGTTGACCGAACATCTCTGCATTGGGATCCCCACTGTTGGAGCATAAGGTGGTCTCAATTTCAAGCGCACAATGGGATCAGAAATTTACCCGTAATTAGAAAATTAATTACTTGTGATACGAGAATAATGGCGACGAGTTTGGCCAACATTTTGTGCACTTCGATGCCTGCAATCAATTGTTTTAGTTCTATCATTAATTATATCCATTATTTCTGTTCAGTTTTATTATTCGTGTCAAACGAGTCGAAACATATTTACTTTTGAATGGGACGGACAGAGAGGAGACCGACAGAGACCGGGCTCTGGATTGCAGGCATCAGAGGAGATGTCGAGGAAATCGAGACCTCTGTGTGCGACCAAACCCTTGCGCTGAAACATCCCTGCAATTGGTGGCAAACAATACTCGCTTTTCCGCATATTTGCGCCCAAAGTTTGATATCTAATTAAAGACATAACTAAAGGTATTTCCGAATTATAATCAAAGTTAAAGTCAAATAAAAATAATAAAAACAAAAATCGTTTTGAATATTCAAATGCAAATAATTCTAAGCGAAGAATAGACTCGGAGTTCAACGTTAGGGCGGATTTGGTGGCGAGTCGTCGGTGAAGACCCGACCGGCAAACGACTCGTCCATTGAAAGGCCGGTAGAGTTAAGTGAGTGCTCTTGTAATCAATTAAAGGGCTTCAGTTCGGCACCGCTTCACCGCTCCGGTGCTCACCATTTGTTGCCAGCAATCCATTGATATTCGCATATCTTTCCGTTGATAGGAAGGGTGTGAACGCTGTCGGCAACGAGTCTAAAAGTTAAGCTAGCTTATTTATTTTGGCTTCAATTGTTTTTCCAAAAAATAAACCAAAAATTTCGTTGCAAAACACCCAAAAACGAGTTGAGCTGTCAATTGTCTGAACGCTTCAATTCGACCAACAGTTCCAATGTGTATCTTAAGAGTGATTACCCTCTCGTTTATCATGCGATCCACTCGTTTGCATTGATAATTGACAGCATTTACATTGCTAACAAATGCAAGTTAGCTTGCTCGTCGATGCAATCGCTCCATTATTAATGATTTTCGACTCTAAAATCAATTAATTTTCCAATAATTAATAAAATTTTGCATTAAGTCTTCAAAAGTATTGTCGGACAAGACTGTAGTCGTATTCTTCAAATATAATTATCGTCTTATTTGCATTGATTTTAAGATAAGAATCGAACCATATTTCAAGTGTCACCAATTAGGATGTGAACCTGGCTATTGTTCGCATAACGTTGACGACTGAATTACAATTGGATGTTAAGTCAGTTGATGTTCAATATTGAATTAAACCTCTTTTAATAACACTTTCCATAAAAAGAAAAATAAAAGCAAATATAATAATTATTATTAATACTTGTAGTAAAACTAGATTTCTAGAGTTCTTCCAATGTAATCCTGTTTGATTGATTAGAATCAAGCCGACAACCTTGATCACTACTCGAATAGGTGTTTGCGTGGCACAAACCAAACAATTTGTTGGCCTTTTTATTTGTTTTCCATCGATTCGTTTGAATAAAACTTTTGGAAAGTTCTGTTCAGTTCTTAGTCTGGCATAAGATGTGAGCGAACATCGAATCACACGTCAGACCAAACAGAATGGAAAACGTATCGAAAACCGATTGGAGTTTTCAGATTACCAGACCTTATCTCGACTGAGGTCTGAGTCATGTGAGACGACATTTACCTCCGATTCCACAAACAATCGTTTTTACAGCGATTTGCCACCAATTAGTCGATCGACTGATTGGTTTGGTGTCAGAGTCGGCGATGAATTTTTACAATAGTTTATTGCCTTTTATCCCAATTCTGACACTTTTAAGCGTTTTATTGAGTGTCGAATCATTCAACTTAACGCTCATCCATAACAACGATCTTCACTCCCACTTCTGGCCCGTCAGTGAGTGGAGCAGTCCCTGCGATGACAAGACTCTAGCGCAAGGCAAGTGCTTCGGCGGAGTGGCCAGGATCATCGCCAAGGTGAAAGAGATTCGCCAGCAGAGCAAGAACAACTCGCTCTTCCTCAATGCAGGCGACAGTTTCCAGGGAACTGTTTGGTACACACTGTACAAGTGGCAGATTGTGTCCCACTTCACCAAATTGCTTGATTACGACGCGATGACAATCGGCAATCACGAGTTCGACGACGGGGTCGACGGTTACTACCCTTTCCTCGACGACACCAAAACAGTTATTCCGACCGTTTGTTGTAATATCGATGTCTCCAATGAACCCAAACTTAATGGCAAAATCAAGAAATCGATTATTATTGAGGTCGACAATCAAAAGATAGGAGTCATCGGGTATTATAATGTCATTTATCGAGATCAGTCATAATTTTTGTCAATACCTATATAGTTACATAACTCCAGAAACTGAGTTCCTCGCCAATCCTGGTCACAATATCAAATTCACTGATGAAATAGAATGTGTTAAAGAAGAAGCCAAAAAATTGGAGGACCAAGGAATTAAGATAATCATTGGTTTGAGTCATTCGGGTTATGTGAAGGACCTGGAAGTCGCTCAGAATGTGTCAGAACTCGATGTGATAGTCGGCGGACATTCACATTCACTTCTCTATTCCGGACCACAACCGTCAGTAGAAGAAGTGGTCGACACTTATCCGACTGTCGTCAGCCACGGCTCGCATCAGACTCTTGTGCTCCAGGCATACGCTTTCGGCAAATATCTTGGTTTACTAGATATAGAGTTTGATTCCAATGGTAACGTTATAAGATACGAAGGGCAGCCAATTCTGTTAGATCATTCGGTGCCCGAAGGTCTGCATCGCCTCACTAATTGTTTGTCCAACAAATCACTAATCAATTCTTTAATTGGAACAACAGATCCAGAAGTGGCTCAAGAAGTAAAAATGTACGAACAGAGAGTGAAAGACAAATATGGAGAAGTGATCGGAAAGACTAACGTATTCCTCGAAGGCGGCAGTGCCTGTCGGCTCAAGGAATGCAATTTAGGGAATCTGATCACCGAAGCGACGGTCGAATACTTCTTGAGAAACAGAGTCCGAGTGAACAGCGGTTGGACTGAAGCGGCGGTTTGTGTCACTAACGGAGGAGGCATTCGGTCGACAATCAATGCGGTGAACACCGACGGAAACATCACTTTGGAAGACATATTGACGACAATGCCATTCAGTAATAACATGATAACTCTTAATATGCCAGGTATTTGTTGATAATATCACCATCACTGGTCCAACTTTACCCTCGACATTATGTTCATCAATCACAGGCAAAATTATTAAAGAGATGTTGGAATACAGTGTCGCCGGATATGACCCAAAGCTCGGCGACGGAAAGTTCTTGCAAATGTCTGGCATGAGAGTGGTCTACAACATGTCGCGAGCGGCTGATCACAAAGTGGATCGCGTGTCCATTCGTTGCGCCGATTGCATGATTCCCGAGTTCAGTCCGCTGAACGATACCAAGAGCTACAAAGTGATTGTGCCCAAGTACATCGCCGATGGCGGCGATGGCTTCTCCATGCTCACCAACCCGGCCATTCAGCGAATTCAGAGCGAAGTCTTGGACATTGAGATTCTCTCCGAATACCTAAAAGCCAGACCAGTTGTATATCCAGGACACGACCAGCGAATCAGTTTTGTACATTGACGACGATGGTTCGAGTTTAGTTCCTAGATTAGACTACAGCTTTTTAGTATTATTTATTCCGAATTGGACATTATCAAATTATCGACTAGGTCAATTTGTTGAGTTTTGTATGAAAATATAAGTTTATTTTATAATTGTTAGTATTTATTGTAATCACCGTTGAGTTCAACTTTTAATTTTGTATTATTTTGCGATACTTTGTACTGAATTATACTCAAAACAACTTCTGAGGATTCATTAAATTCTTTGGATCGACGGCCGACTTCAGTGTCTTCATCAGGTCGATGGCCACGGGCCCGAACTGGTTGCGCAGCAATTGGACCTTGCCACGACCCACCCCGTGCTCGCCAGTGCACGTCCCGCACAACTCGATCGCGATTTCGCCCATACTATTGGCCACTTTCTTCACCCGACGAAACTCTTCGTCGCTGTTCTGGTCGAAGACCAAAATGGCGTGAAAGTTGCCGTCGCCGACGTGGCCAAACATTGGTCCGGTCACTCGCTCTTTTGCGATCAACTCTTTTGTTCTTAGGATCATTTCGGTTAACCTCGAGATCGGGACACAAACGTCGGTAATCACTGCCTTCGAGTTGGGTTTGAGTGCTTTGCAGGCGTAGTACAACTCGTGCCGCGCCTTCCATATCCTCTTCCTTTCGGTTGCATCCGAAGAACATTCAAAGTTTGATCCGCCGTTTGAAAGTGCGATTTCGCGGACAGTGTTAGCTCTTTGTTTGAGCTCTTCTTCGGAAGTACCGTTGAATTCCAAAAAGAGTGTTGGTTTGTGCGGTAAATCCACTTTACTGTAGGCATGACACGCCTCGATCGATGAACTGTCCAGGTATTCCACTCTGGCCACCGAAATACTTGACTGGAGAGTCTCGATGACGGAGTCGATTGCCGACCGGTCGTCGGGGAAACTGCAGACACCCAACGCAACAATGCTGGGAATGGCACTCAATTTCAAACAGATGTTTGTTATGGTTCCTAAAGTTCCTTCGCTGCCCACGAAGAGAGAGGTCAGATCATAGCCGGCCGATGACTTCCGCGACCGACAACTTTGGCCACTCGTATGGATAATCTTGCCGTCGGGTAATACAACTTCCAGATTGAGTATATTCTGTTTCATTGTGCCAAAGGCCACGGCATTTGTGCCCGAGGCACAGGTCGAGGCCATACCTCCGATCGAGGCACTGGCGCCCGGGTCTACGGGGAAGTACAGTCCGGTGTGTCTCAAGTATTCATTGAGAGCCCGCCAATCAATGCCCGCCTCAACAGTACAGTCAAAGTCTTGAGCGTTGACCTCAAGAACTTTGGTCATCTGAGATAAGTCAACACAAACGCCACCATCGATGGCATTGACCCCACCTTCCAGTCCAGTGCCCGTTCCGAACGGTACGATCGGAACATTGGATTCATAGCAAAGTTTGTGGATTTGGCTGACGTGAGTCGTGCTTTGAGGGATGGCCACGATGTCTGCCGGCACCGACGGGAACGGCCCCTCATCCTTGCCGTGCTGTTCGCGAACAGTCTGAGCGGTGGACACGTTATTCGGTCCTAATATCGATTGCAGTCCTTTTAGAAGAGAATCATTTGTGGCACTACTCGTCAAATATCTAATCGAATTATAAACTCTGTTATTATTAACAACTTTGACTAAATTACTTTTAATTAGAAACATAATTAACTCAATTAAACTAAATCACTTGTTTTCAAATCAAATCCATTTAATGTAAACACCAAAACATCGATTATCTTCTCGAG
>JAQGBE010000621.1:0-16204 GCA_034698225.1 Scheloribates latipes | reverse complement strand
TTAGGCTCGTTAGTGACGCCAATTCGCTCCCAATTCACATACCGTTTGCATACAAACACATATCGAGTCTATTGCTATGCATCGGTTGACTCGCTCTTTGCCAGTGATTTTGATTCAGTGACAAAACGAAAATTAATTTAATCGAGTGATTGATTGGACTCTGTGTTCAAGTATTCAGTCATTCAATTGAGTCAAACCATTTCCAACTCTTTTGGGGATCATTTTATCCGATGGACTCGATTCGGCGTTCAGTGGAGCGCTGCCCACAAACGGTGGACTCGTTTGACGCAAAAATTTAGTCACATATAAGAAGAGACAGTCGAGTGACGTGAGAAATCTGATTAGAATGAGTCCAATCCGAGAGTCCATTAACTCATTAACACTATTCTATTAGATAAGAGATAGAGATAGCAATTGTGAGCCTCTCATCGTTGCTGCGCTCCAATGCATTCATTCATTCATCGCTGGCCGCAAATGTAATCACAGTCTGACTGAGCGCTGAAACACCGAATGGGTTGTAATGATCGATCACATAATGGTTTTCATTTAAATTTCAACTAAAACATCGTTTCTAATCCAATCAGAAAATGGTCGGCACATTAAATGCCTTTGGAGTGCCATTTCATTGCTCTCAGAGATTAGTAGCGATTCGTTTGAAATATGTTTCACTGCCTTTCACTCATTGCGTCCCTCGAATCGCATCAAATAAGTTCAAACTTAATTCGAGATATTTCAATCAAATTTATTCAAACACATTCAGCTCTATTTTGTAGGCAACTGTTTGCCAGATTGCTATTCAAATCCGGAGATCTTTCCCAACGCTTTTCCGTCAAAGATCGACAGAAAAAGAAACAGAAAAGCAAAACATTTTTTGAGCACAAAATTTATTGAAATCTCTTTGAATTAATCATATCTATGGCCACCAGAATCGCACTCCAAATGCCAAACCGTTTGCGATAGAACTCCGGAATAGAAAGCAAAGTCTGATATAAAGCGAGTTCTGCGACAAAGACGTGAATAAATCGAAATGATTTGTGCGATAATAGCGTTGATAATATTTATTCATACAATTTCATACGCTTATTGTAAACAAGAATAGTTTGGATCAAAAGGATCGCCAAAAGTGTGCGAACAGTGTCTGGAATTGGTTTGCGTTTGGCTAATGTCTCTGAAGATTTGAAATATGAAAGACAATCAAACGAAAAGAGTGCGACTCTTTATGATTATATGCGAACTCCACTATCATTACTGGCATTAGAGTGAGCGCCGCATCTGCTATCAGATGACACACAATATACTAATGAAATCTACGAATTATACGACAAACTATTCAATTCAAACACATTTTGTCATTCAATACAATAGTCGGCAATAATAATAACCGAATCTTAAGTCACTGTTTATTCAGACTAATGATTGTAATGAAATATTTCCCCACATTTGACATCCAATACATTAGTTGACGGCATCCCAAAGGCTCTTCACTTGATTTGACTTTTGGAGAGACCATCGAGACCTGGAATATAGCTGTAAGGGCTCAGTAAGCGGGGATCGGGTCAAAGCCATTGAAACCACTATCAAAATAAATTACACTTATTTTGTGTGCAAATTCTAATGCCATTGCATTCACGAGTAAACAAGAATTGAAATGAAAAACTAAATAATTCATAAAATGTTTATCTGACGATCGATTTTTAAATAAGGCACTCATTTCGTCCGCAAAACGCTTACCAATTGTTTGAAATAAATTTAGTTTAGTGTGTAATGAAGCGGCTGTTCGTCTTCACTACCTCTTGGGTCCGCTTTTATTGAATTTAAGTTTTAGTTAAGTTTTTATTGAATTTTCTTCTTTCGGATGCCTTTCGCAGAAATCTATACCTTATTCGGCGAAATGAATCATTTTTTTCTTGCTTTTTGCTTTTGGTTCGACTTCGAAGCCAATCATTGTTATTAGTTTTTGTTTAGACATCGCCTGACTGTCAGTCACTGGCAGGGGATCAGTGATCAGATAGCGAATCGCTATTAGAGATCACTCCTCAGAGCCAGAGTCAGACACAACACTCGACAGCCGACACAACGGGTTTAAAAACTCAATTTCCTTTAGATTTAATCGTTTCCATTGTGTTTACACTATTAGTGTCAGTCGAGAGTCGTTCAGAAAATTAAATTTCTTTAGAACTCGTCAAAGGAGTTGAATACCCAACTGAAAGCGAGGCAAAGAACTTACACATTTGGATAGAGGGCATAATCATAGGGGCAAAAGTGAGTTCACAATTGTTTGATTTATTGGTCGGTCAGGTCTTGCGATGTTTGACTGCACAGAAAAAAATTATTATCAATATTCTTATCGTCCAATCAGAAGAGTTTATAAATGAAATGGAATAAAAATGAAATGTTTGGTTTAACAATATTATTTATTCTGCGCTCTGTTCTTGGTTTTCAGTATTTGTTGCCATTCCGTTCTGACCTAAATATCATTGCGTTTTTTTTGCTTTCAAAGAATATTCTCTTTTGTGGCACAAAAATATGACAAATTCTGTGAATTGCATTGCATTTCGCCGATTGAGTGCTCCGAACAGACATCTAAAGAATATTCTGTGCGATTATAACATTCAGTATTAGTCCAACTAATTAGAATTCATTTGTTTTCGATGCCATTCGTTGGCTTCTAATTAGATTCGGTGTCTGCACTTCATTTGCCTCTATTTTACAAACAAAGGGTCAAAAGGTTTTTGTCTGTGTTATGAGTTTCAGTGATTCAGAAGAACATTGATTATCGATATTAAAGTCCAAACTTAAATATTAATGCATCCGTTGTCTGACTTAATCAACGACGAGACGAGTGATTCGATTATCGGCCGAGAAGACAATCGATACTTTATTACAAGATTACATTGGGTTGAACGTGCCATTTGGCCTAGCTCCAACGTGAGCCTGGCTAATCGATGTGCTCGATAGTGCTATTTAAGTTAAATCAACTTTTATTGTTTATCCCAAACATTTGATCCGAAAGACAATTACGCCGACAGACGTCTCAATACATGTCAGCTATTCATGCATTTCAGACCTAATTATCGATTTTTTCAGCGCTATATTCAATAATAGAATAAAAAGTGCATACATTAAACGCATACCCATTGAAGTGAGACAAACGAGTCACTCGGCTATTGCCGGCTATTGTCTCGTTTGGGACATAATTTACTAAATATAATATCTGTTTAGACTTTCATCGCATTCATTCATTTGGTTATAAATATTAGATTTAATGCTTTCAATGCAGACCTGTTCTCAAATACGCAAACGAGTCATCAGATTTGTCGATCTCTCAGGTACTAATCGAACCGATCGTTCGCTTCTTTCTATGCAGTGTTGAACCCGACAGAAAACGAGGACCGAGGATCCGACAACGACGAGCCCCTCTTCGAGGAGCCCATCGCTCCGACCCTATCGCTCGGCGAACGCGTCGCGTGGGTCAAGACGTCGGGCCCCGAGTTCGGGTCCGTGCGATGGATCGGTCGGATGCCTCAGGTCAGCAACGACTGGACGGTTGGCGTCGAGTTTGTAAGTGAAACCAAAACTTATTGCAAACCAATATTTGACTTATCGATCATTGGCTCCACAAATATCAGGATAACTGCATCGGAAGCGGCGACGGAACAGTGGAGGGCCGCCGCTATTTCGTGGCCAAAGAGAACTTCGCCAAGTTCCTTCCGCTGTCGGCACTGACCAAAGTGGATAACTACGCCGGCAGACCTCGATCAGGTGAGTGGCAAATGCATTGGCAAACTTGTAATTATTTAAATTGAGTTTGGATAAACATTTGTGTAATCCGGCACAGTTTGCATGTCTGCCATTGTCTGCCATTGTTATTATGATTTTTATTGTCAAAGAAGTGACAGAAATATAATAGGGATTCAGTGATTCGATAAGAAGTGTAATAAAGGGAAGTTAAACCCAAACAGTTGTTCACTCGTTTAGAATCCATTGATTTTTTATCCGATTTCTACATTCAATAGAAGTAAAGCCGAGCTATCGCTTCAAAAAGCCTTTAAAAGTCGACTTATATGTTATGGAAGTCTTTATAATTTTCCAGAGATTTTCGTTAAAATAAAAATATATAAAATCGATTCTAAACTGACGAATAAAGGAAACAATGTATTGATCGGTTCGAAACAGTTGTGGCGAGCGATCAGACATCAATGCAAAGAACATCTGCTCTCTTAGACAGACTTAGACTCTCTTAGACATTGTTAGACACTATGAGACACTCTAAGACAGTCTTACACTACAAATCTAATTAAAATTGCAATTAGCCTGAGATGAGGTAAAAGACGTTTTGCTCATCCAATTAATTATCCAAATGAGTCGTAGGCAGAGCTGAGATGGCGCTCAGCCGAGAGACTAATTGGATTGGAGTTGTAGTTCACCTCTTTCTCTCTGATGGTCTCATTAGGCACGATGTTGTCGCGGATGTCGGTGCAGCTGAAGCCAGGCCAACTGATCAGTATCCAGCGGTCGCCCAGTGTTGTGGTCCAGCACTGCTCCCTCAACGCTCCCCATCACGTAAGCAAAGCAAAAAACTTTGGTTGGCTCCGAGTCTCAGCCCAAATGTCATTACGTCTTATCTCTGATTTTGATTTTGTTTTGTCGATTATGTCTTAGGGTTTGCTTTAATTGATTGATTTCCAAGGCTTGCAATCAAATCGACAGCTTTTCTCTAATGTATTGTATTTATTGTCCAATAATTGCATTTCTATTATATTTCCATTTTTAGCCATTTGTGTGATTCTTCCCAAACGGCAAACCAAACCAAACCACTGCAAGCGATTGCGACCCCAAAGCCGTCCAATCGATTGGACTGAACTGCGGGTCAGAGCAAAGCAAACCAAACGCCAATTCAATCCAATCCAATCCAATCCCCGATCCAATGCATGTCACGTCTGAATGTGTTAACGCATGAAATCAGAATTGATTCGCGAAATAATATTTTTGCACGAATTCAATAATATGTGAAATCATTGAATACATTGAATACTCTGGCAATCACTGCAATCGTTCACCTCTTTGTGTGTTGCGATCGATTCCGTCGCTGAAAGACTCAATAGGTTTGTCTGTCTGTCCACTCGATAGGTGGGACACGACGTGCACAACCAGAACCAGAAGCACTGTCTGTGTCCCAACTGCAACCATCCCTGCGCCCACCTCTGCAAGACAACAAAGCCAAAGGGCCGCACCCGCGTCGACGACCTCATCGGTCGGCCCGGGTTGGCCCACATGTGCCACTTCTCGAGCAAACCGCACTCCAAGATGTGTTGCGGCGGCGAAGACCTGGCCTGCGCTACCAAACCGCTCACGATGCCCGGCACCAGTTGGATGCCGATGCATGACATGGCTTCTTTCAGAACGGTTCCCACCGAACCCATTCTCAGACGCAAGTCAGTGACCATTGAAGACAAACGCAATGCCATATCTGCGCCGACGAGTGTCACTCCAAACGAATCCAAATCATCGCACCGGAAGCCGAACCCACCAAACAGGGAAACAAACTTGTCTTCAATTCCCGCCGAACCCAAACTTAGAGAAAGGAGTGGAAGTGATCTCTCGATATCGAGTCTGCCATCGAGTGGTTCGCCTCAGGTTTACTTCAGACGCGGAGTCTTGACCGACGAGTCCGACTTCGATAGTGATACAGATCGCAGTCATTCCCCCAAATACAGTGCCCTTACGAGTATGTCTGGTATCAAGTCATTAGTCGCCTGTTTTTCCAATTCTTCGTCACTTCGGGAGAAGAAGAAACTAAAGGACAAGAGAAGGCGAAAGTTGCGGAAACAGAAGAGACGCGCAAAAAGCAATTACAATGAGAACAGCAGACGCAGCCACAGAAGAGGTCTGAGTACAGACACGAGCTATTCGTGTGAGACCACTCACAGCCAGAACCAGACCGAGAGCATTGTGTCCAATATCTCTTCTTCCAAAATGCGCACAAACGCGAGTCCACTCGAGCTGAAGAAGTCGGTGTCACCGAACCACACGACCGCTCTGTTGCCTAATGACAGGGACGAGAAGAATAACAACACTGCGACTAAAGAAGAGTTTATATCGTGTGAAACGAGAGACAAAGACAAAGACAAAGACAGAGAGGCAGACCCGGATGAGACGAGCGAAGAGCGTCGGCACCGGTTGGACGGCGAGCCGATCAGCGAAGGAAACGAAGGTCAGGACGGCTGCACCAGTAGTAGTAAAAGTAGCGGTCATTTGATTACAACTAAAGCTGATATTGAATCGACTGTAAACCATAGATCTCCGTCTTCGCACTCCACGTTCAGCGACGGCCAATCGCCGCGGAGGCGCTCCAAGAAGAGCGTACCGGCACCACCACCGCCCCCGCCGACAAGTGCGAGTCCAACCTCCCTGAACGACATGTCCGTCTCGTCGGCGTCTCTGCCGCAAACGCCCACCCACTCGGCCCCGGGCTCAGTGGTGCGGCGGCGCTCCTACAAGAAGCAGCCGGCGCCCACCCCTCCCAACCTGACCCGATCGCTGTCGGAACAAAAGCAATTAAACATGAAGAATGTGATAAACGCTGTGCCCTCTTTCAGAAGCGAAGTCGACTTACAGGGAGAGTCCAGGAAGTCCTCCCCTTTCGGCGACAGCATCGATAGGGACGACCTCTCCTTCAAGAGCATTGTTAACCACGAAGAAGTGCCTATCAATCAGACCGACACCACTCAGACCGAAGTGGTCGGCACTAGTGATGCCTCCACTCAAGTGACGTTCGTTATAATTATGAGTGACTACTACGACAACTGTCA
The DNA here is from genome assembly GCA_034698225.1 of Scheloribates latipes. Lineage (NCBI taxonomy): Eukaryota > Metazoa > Arthropoda > Arachnida > Sarcoptiformes > Scheloribatidae > Scheloribates > Scheloribates pallidulus. The sequence goes on along the minus strand of JAQGBE010000621.1, from coordinate 9,392 downwards.
TAATGCCAAACGAGATCGAGAGCACAACTGACATACGCTCTGTGAACCAATCGATCACTGATCGGTTCCAATGACCGCTGCGGCCAATCAATTGCTCGGTGACAGTGATGGCGCCCTTGCGGTGCGAGTGACCTCTTCAGTACAAACTCGGTCATAGTTTCCTAGCTATTTAGACACCGACTTAGCTCTCGCTATAATATTCAGCTAGATTATTTGTACAGTTCGATTCGATCTATTAATACCTTGATTATGTATTGTTAACACTTTACCATTAAATATTAAGTTGTTTATTTCAAGATTAAAAATACCATTTTAATATCTCTAACCCATTTGATTTATAGTTAAATTGCCAGCTTTTGCTTTTAGATCAGCTAATTTATGTTCTATCGTACCGAACAAGCATGTTATATTAATGAGACAGGGCATTGATGTCCATTACAATTATTAATAAATAGATCGAAATATATTAAATAAAAGCAAAATTTTGTAAATCGATATTCAATTTAATTGTTAATGAATGAAACTGTCAAATTAGAATTAGCCAACAAGGTCATCTAGTGCTTTGAAATGCTTTTGCTCGGACAGATGGCACTCTGTTTATCGAATTGCAATCGCTATGAGAATCTCGATTGCGTTCTACGAGATTGGCTGGATTGCCACGATGACCATGCTAGTGGCTTTGCTAGTGGGCAGTGACAATTTACTGGTGACCCAGATAAGCGACATATTGTCATATTTGATTCAATGATTTGATCCGAACCGAACTGATGAGAGCACTCGCAGCTCAGCGCCGAACCGATGCAAAGTGTTAGCCATTGGGTCGAACCGAAGGCACCGATGAGTTGACAATCGAATATACGTTTTTCAAAAGCCTTTATTAACAATCAGTGGAGAAAACAACGAACAGACGAACAGAGAGTGGGATAATAGAGAGAATGCGAGCAATCATTTGATAAATAGTTTTATAATAGAAATATAATATTAATTCGTAATAACTTGTTTGGCAATCGAATTGAACGGTTCGGATGAGAGAAAGGGCCGATTGAGACAAATCTGATTACATTATTCCCTGTTTTAAGTTGAAGTGATTGGTCTCTGTCTCTGTCTCTGAGACTCATTGGTCTCTTAGTCTCTTACTCTCGCCGTTTGCCTCAATTCGATTGCCATTCTCTGCATCTCTTCATCTCTTTGGGCGATACGACTGATTGCACTCGTATTGTGATTGTGAGCAGAGTTTCCGCAGATTTTAGTTATGTATTGTCATCTCATATATACTCATATCGTCACATAATATAAGTCACATTCGGTTCGGTTTATTGAGGCATAGAATATGTCCTTCTTTTATGATCGGCTCAAACATTGAGAGCAGACCTGACTCTCAGATCTCTCTCTGTTCTCTCTGTCCGTTAACATCCGGTCAGTCTTTATATCGCAAGTCTATTACTTCTCAGACTAAATGCAATTTCGTCTCAGATATTGTATTCCTATTACTATTGGTATCGCAAAAACGTCTATCACTGCGAAAGATAAGTTGAGTCCAGGAATAAAACTGGTGTCCGATATGTGGCTCACGACTCACCACTCATTCCATTATTACATCGTAAATATTATTTTAATCTCATTGGGAAATAAAGTATTATATCTAAGACATAATCTCAGACAAAATCGAAACAATAGTTTGTTTTTATTTATTTATTAATCCGTGAATATCGGCCACAAATCTATACGATTAACAGCAGACCTAACGGCGCGACCGCTGACCACCGACTCGTTCGGCAGACCAACTCCGGTCACAACCATTTTGCTGATCAACCAATAGATTCGACCAAAACATTGATCAAAATATTTATTAAAAGTGAGACTAAAAATCAAAACACAGGGTCTAATCGCGACTTCGCTTCTGAAGGGGACGGCAAGTGTTGGGAAGGGGTGTCGACACCTCTTCTCGGAGCGCATTCCAACGTATAATTGCTTTTGTGATCCGAAGTGTTGTAAAAGTGTTAATAAGTAATTGGTTTTAGAATTATGGAAATGATTATCAAATTTGTTGTAATTAAAGGGAATTAAACGAATCGAAAGCAAAGGTTATATAAGTGTTGAGAGAATAACTGTTTACGTAAAGCGAAATATTTTATCATTTATTTTAGGAGAAACGGTAACTAAATATGTCTATCGATAAAAGTAAACGCAAATCAATAATAATTATCATAGAATTGGATCGTTTAGACCAAAATCGGATCAAATATTGGTAGATATCAGGCCTTAGTATACAATTAAAGCGATTCTGTGTTGTCTTCCTTTAGGAGACTAACTGTTGTTAACATTTCTGTTGATGTCTGCAAAACATTACCATTTGTTTCATCAGAATTTCATTTCACATCAAATGGTTGTCAATTTCTAAATTAAACGATTCCAAGTGTTTACCACAATAAACGATATTCGAACAGAACCTCCTTGCTCGTTTGTGTCGGACATACAACCTTGTCAATTGTATGTCCAAGAATCTCGATCAACCTTCAGATATTGGTGCCAACCGTTGGCCGTCTCTGCTCTTGGTTGGCAAGTAAACTCATCTGATTAGCGAAAGTATGTTTCAATTTATCTAAACATTCAAAAAGTACTCAACTTTTCGAAAAGTCCAATAAAAACGAATGCGATTTCAATATCAGACTGTCTTATGTCCGGCGATGGCCTCCGGCTCTCATCCGAACGCATCGATCTATGGATCACTCGTTTCAATAAATAAATAATAAAATACTTTTTTCATTCAATTTGAAGAATCGTTTTGTTTATCGACAAATAATTTCATTGTTTTTAAGCCAAAGAATTCATTGCAAAAGCACTTTACGTGATGTCCGACTATTGAGAAGCAATCGTAAGAATAAAATTTCATTTCATCACTGATTGCACACAAACGTCGTCTCCAGTGAGCGGCAGTGCAGTTGAGCTCATCTCAAGTGCACAGAGAGGGCCAGTCGAGGGCCGACCGCCGTCTGAGCCGTTCGTTAACTCAGAGGACATTCCACTCGAACGCAAATATTGTATTCCAAGAATCAAATTGTTATTAAATTCGTGACTCTATTCACGTTAATATTCCAAGAATTTGAGTCCAATAGAGATTGAAGAACAGAAATACAATTATTCGAAGGAATTAGGAGTCAATAGATATGCGAATGAGTGATACGAATAATGTTTTATCGCAATCAAAAAGCAATGTCTGAATAATTGTTTCGAGTTTTTTCTCTAAGATTAAAATTAGTGAAACTGTTAACAACTTCTCGAATGCCATTAAGTCTTTTGGCGAACTCTGAACCCAAAAATAAAGTGAAACCGAATCCCAATCATTAAGAAATAGCTGTGCGAACAGAGAAACAATCGGAACGTCGGATAAGTTTTGACGTCTTTTGTTCACTACTTTGGATACTTTGATGAGAAGACAGCGATAACACCAATGAATGTTCGCATCTCTTCGCCAATGTTGACATCAGCTTAGAACAGTTCACATTGAGTTGAGCTGATGATAACTCGGCCATTTGGCAGACATGGCAGGACATGGTTGACGAGTGCTATACTCGAGGCAATCATTATCATTCAAACCAGGCTTTCCTCAAATCCTCGTCTAATTATATTAATTTGAAGCGAGAGTTAAGACTTATTTGGAGCCCAAAAGCCATTCGTTCGCACAAACTATAAGACAATAAACTATTTTCTCATTAACTCATTGAACACAAGACAGAGAGTGCGACAAAAGGCGAGCCAAACCTCTGCCAAGACATACCGCGGTTAGAGTCGCGAACTCGTAAACGACTGCCAAATAAATATGAACTCAAATAACGAAACGAATTATACACAAAAATAAAACTAATTCATACGTAAGAGAAATCATTTGTAATAAATCGTAATTTTGTGTTAATTAAGACTTTTTTTAGATAATGGATTTGATTTATGGCAGACATTAGAGGCTTTGTTCCAATTGCCGGCTCAGAGCCCAACCAAAGCACAAGCACTCCATTGCTCAACAGTTTCGCCGATTCACTGACAAAAAGCAAAACATTGTTTTCTTCCAACTTCTAAATCGGAACTTCAGGTCTCAAACAATAATTTAGGAAATCTTTTAATTATTATATTAGAGTGCGATCTGCGCTGAGACGGGAGGGGACGGCACCCGAAGGGGAGGCCAACGACGGCCTCATTAACTAATGGCAGGCCTTATCTGATCCGAGAGCGCAACCGAGCGATCACTGGCTTCGACACAGACTGAGGACTGAGAAGTGTCTCTAATATGGTATTTGTTGTGCCCTCACATCCCATGTTTATTCAGTCAATAGCGAGTGAGGGCTCACTCAAGACAGTCGAGACTGAGTTCTCACTGAAGACTGACTGAGGACTGAGAACTGAGTCGAGTCGATCACAATATAACGCTTTGTCGCCGAAGACACTCGTCGTTGGGAATTAGGGCCCACTCTAGTCATCAATGCATGAAATGGCATAACTATGACAGAGCGACACAATCGCCAACACAGAGACCACTCTTCGTCTGATCCCAGATATGTCTGACTTTGTCTGACTTGCATCACATCCGACACACAATCGGCGATTCGATGCCAACACTCGAGCGCTAACTGTTTTGACAGACATTCGGAGACTATGTTTATAATGAGTGTAAATGTTATGTCTTTTGCTATAAATTATTTGATATTATGTTCGGAAACGAGTAAAACGTTTTTATTGATTCAAATAATTTATAGTTAGTCTCAAAAGACTTTTATATGGCCTTAATTTTTCACAGCCAGAGCTGAGGCCCGACCCGATCGACCGGTGCCTCAATTGGACACATCATTGTCTGATTAGATTAGACGACTAGTCCTCCGAACAAAACAAAATAGCGGTTCGTCTCCACTCCACTCCACTCTTACGCCAACTCCGACTCCGATCGACTCCAATCCGATCGTTAAGTTTGCAGAAGTGAAGCCCTTTTTATTTAGATCTCAATCTCTATCTAAATATCCGGACATTTGTGAAACGATCTCATAATTAGATTACTCTTAATTCGGCCTAAATGTTGACACTCAGGACACTCGCCAATAGTGTCCGACAGCTATATATGAGTTGTCAGTGGAGAGCAGGTCCAGTCCAGTCCAGTCCAGTGCTCGCCTGCAATGCCAGCGACGCTGAGGTGATGCCCAACGAACGGCTCATCCAATAGATTCCGTTCGCTATATAACTGACCGCTCAGTCCGACGCTCGACTCGACTCAGCATATGCTGTGTGTCGTCAGTGACAGTGCAGTGCATTGCATGACATCGTCGGTGAGCAATGAGCAGGTATTGTGATGTCGAGGTGAGGCGAGGCGAGGCTCGCACAAGACAAGAGAGTACTATCGGATCAGATAATGATGTGATCGCCACAGCCATAGCCATAGTGATGTCGAAAGGCGAACGCGTGTTGTTCTTGCAAATTATCAATTGTCGAGAGGAGATCTCGTATCGAATTACCAGCGAAGAAGACGTGCTTTAAATTATCAGTCATTCTCTCATTTCTTGAGCTCTACTGACGGGAAGTGAACGGAATTGATATGAATTTATCAAAACAACTGAAACTTAGATAATCAAAGACTTTGACTTTGACTCCAATTTAGACAAAAAATAGTTTTGATGGCAATAAAAATAGTCAGTAATTGAATGGCATTTTGTGACCAATTATTTTATAATTAACTAAAACTGCATTTTTATAGAGCGTATTATTAGAGAGTGTTTGCGACAATTTGTCAGTTGTGTTGAGACCACGGCATCGGTGTTGAGCGTAGGCTAAGCGCCACCAATGCATACCTCGGCTGACATGCATGACCTGAACCGCACCACAACTCACAGCCACTAAAAATAGCCCAAACAAGAAGTGATGCTCTGCTCTGCACCGCATCCGAAGCGCACTCATTGTCTCTCCGATTAGTATCTGACCAGAAATGCGGTCAAAATATCGCTTTTATTTGGCCATAAATGCAATTCGAAGACCATTACAGACACTAAAACTCTACTACCGTTTAGGCGGCGTTTGCCTCGAATGCGTTGCCATTATTTGATTGCTGGGATCAGTGTTTGTGAGTCAGTGCTCAACAGTTATCTCCTGAGGTGTGAACACATATTCCTCGCATTAGAGCAGTTCGTGTGACTCTAGTCTCGCACTCAATGATAAATTGCGTTTTCAGTGACAAAAACGGCTCCAAATTGTAATCAATGAAAGTGTTGGCTCTTCAACAATAAATCTATGCCTTCGACTGAGAATCAAAGACTAAATGAAGAATCGTTTGTCATATCGGTATCGGAATTGATGGCACTCTCGGTGTCGAAACACAGCCTCTGAGAGCGTCTCTGCATTAGTAGTCAATCTATTGGTTGTGTCACAACTCACTAGACTTGTGAAACAAATATAATTAATTGTTTGCAAATTCCAATGAAAACTAAGCGAATAAACAATTTATTTGCTTTTTTCCAAATAAACTATTTTCCACAACAATATCAGTGAAAATGAGTGGAAAGGAAAACAATTTATTTTGTTTTCGATATCATTTTTCAATTGAAATAATTATAGCATTGGAGGGAACGGCGAGTCTGTGTTGGATGTGAGGCCTCAATGTGTTGGATGTGTCGGGTGTTAGGGTTGGGAACAGAAATGATACTAATTTTGTTTGACCGCAAGTCAAGTCAAGTACAGCACAGTCTGTGCAACAACTTTCGACTTTCAATATATTAGTTGCGATTTGGCATTGATTTTAAATTCCATTAAAGTTTTTGCTCAGACGAGAGTCACAGCTGTGCCGACCACTAGTGAGCGCACCGGCACTGGACCTGACATTATGTTTGAGACAACAAACACAAACATTACTTCACAATTGATTTATAAATATATGTACAGAACAAAAGTGTAAAATAGAATATTTGTAGCGACCGGAGAAAAGTCGGACGCGTTTTGGTTTTAAAATCAGATTCTCTCAGATTGAGAGAATCGGAGAGAAAACTATTGTATTGTACGGCAAACGGAGACGAGAATCGAGAGATGTGTTGCCTCTCATCGCGTCGAAGTGTGGGCTAAGGCTCACAACAAACTCGCACACAATTTATTGCTCTCTCATCCCATCTCTGCTCACTCACAGACACTCTCTCTCTCTCTCTCTCTCTCTCTCTCTCTCTCTCTCTCTCTCTCTCTCCCGAGTGAGGGTACAGTTGTATGTTTAGCTCATTTTTCTTTTTGTGCTATTTTAAAATGCATACCATTTTAACAAAGTTTTGTCACTCTATTCTTGAATATAAGTTTATGTGTAATGAGAATAAGAAAATGCGATTATTCTCGACAGACATAATGCCTGTGCGAAGGGTCGGCCCAACGCCAGACTCAGTCTGAGCCCAATTCATCATTCCTTTACAATTCTGTAATTATTGTCCGACAAAAGTGTCGCATAATTTCAGTATTATTTGTCAAATGAATTATACATTTTTGTGTAATGAATGACTTAATTGTTTGCCAAATAATGTGAGTATTTCTTAATCCAATTCAGGGATTGTGTTATCCAGCAATTGAAAAGCCATTAATCAATTAAAAAGTACTTTTCACGAACTCTTTGTTTCAGTCGATTGTCTGATCAGTGACTAAATTATTCAATTAATGGCGTAAAGCGAGTGAAAGGCATCTGAAGAGCAAATTGGATGCGATGAGTGATATATGGCGCTAACCATTAGGTCTGAGTGTTTTGCTACAGGAAATGGTGAGTCGAAGCTCTTGTTCACTGTTCGCACAATACTCTGAGTCTATTTTCGTCCACACAATCCACTGCTGTGTCGCTCAGCGATGCCATTGTCTTCAGTCTTCGGCGTTGTTTCGATGCCTTCTCTCGATTATTCAGTCTAATTATCGTCAGAACGAACGCACAAACCATTGCCTCGATTTCATCGATTCATTAGCCGATTCTCACCAATAATGCTAACCAAGTATTGTCTCACTTGAATCCACTCCCGTTCACCACAAACGACATCAACTGATTATATAAGAGTCGCGATCACCGACTGATCGCAGCAGTTGTCCTCTGCTTTAAATAGTCGGTGACTGACAAGTGTTTGCGTACGGCTTGGGATTAGACTAAAAATTGGTTCCAACGAAAGGAAAGAACAACAAAAGAGAATTTCATTGCTATTATTATTATTAGAAAACATTAGACTAATTATGCAAATAGCGAACCAAATCTCAACACTATGTCCCATATATCATGATACATATACAGTTCAGCGTCGGTTTAGCCAGATTGTGGGGGATGCACGAATAATCTGGTTAAACCGAATTCTGGTTATATCGGAATAAGGCATATATCCATTAAGATTAATCTATTAGCATTCTTAGGTTTGGTTTAAACAATTTTCATGGAACATATTCACAATAGCTGTTTAATAGTTAGAATTTGTGTACTATCGAACCTCTGAGATATGTTTTGATTGTTTCAAACACTTTTCATACACAACTCGGAGGTTACACAATTGGGAGGTTGGCTTAAACAGACATGAATTCCATAGAAAAGATGCGTTTGAGGTCAGCATTAAAGAATTTAGCCTTATTAGCGAGTTAATAAATATTATTTTGGGGTTATTATGCTCAATATTGTTTGTATTTTAAATGTTGTGAAATTTTGCAAAATAAACTTGCTCAATTATAGTTAAAAAGCTCTAAAATTACAATCATTTCATTGAATTCCGTACACAATTGAGAAGTACATATCTCGGTGGTTCGACAATATTAAGTCAGGAAAATGAAGATCGAATTGAAAGTATGTTTTGCGCCAAATATTTTTCAATCTGGTTATATCGAAAGCATTAACTCAATGGCAGTGTCAGACCCAATAGTCTGGTTATACCGAGTTTCTGGTAAAACCGAATCTGGTTATACCGAGCGCTCTAATAATGCTAAGCCTCCATAGGAGCGGTCGGTGCTTTAAAATTATCTGGCTAAACCGAGTTTCTGGCTAAACCGCGTCTGGCAAAACCGACGCTGAACTGTATTGCTCCTACAGATTATCATGCTGAATTTCTACCTAGAATTGCCCAGACGATGATGTTAGCAGCGCCAAGACATGCCTGGCTTATTGCGCCAATTGGATGCTCGGTCAGGTGACTGGCAATTATCGGCTCAACTGTACCAATATCTCCACTGATAATTGCCCGGAACAGTCGAACAGACACGGCGAGAAATATCTGATCTTGCTCATATTGATGTTCAACATCTCTTTGTTCACAATTCTGTATTTAATTGAAAAATAATTGCTCTGATCATAATTACAGTCTGACCCCTATTTTGGCCAACCATATTCTGGCCAATCCCGATTCTGGCCAACCAATCTGAAAGCACCGGCA
>JAQGBE010000620.1:0-16215 GCA_034698225.1 Scheloribates latipes | reverse complement strand
ATCGACTTGGGACCGCCCGCCCTCGTGGTCGGAGTGGTCACGCGGGGCAGTGGCGCGCCGTTGCGCAGACATTGGGTCACCTCTTATTCGATCTCCTATTCAAACGATTCTCTTCGTTGGGTGTTCTACAAGGAGGACTCCAACCTGACCACGAAGGCCAAGCGGTTCGACGCCAATATGGACAAAGAGACCAAACGATGGCATTACTTCGACTCTCCAATCATCGCCCGATTCATTCGCTTCAATCCCATCGCTTGGAAGACCCGAATCGCAATGAGAGTCGGAATAATCGGTTGTATTAATCGCGGTCTTTGTCCGAAAGGATTCTTCAAAGTCAATAACAACAGCGAATGCGGTAAAACCAATGGTCAATAAACTGGTCTAACCATCGAATTCTAGTTCGCAACCTATCGTATCGGCGAAACACGTGGATCAACGACAAGCGTCACTCGTGGACCAACTGGGAGTTCGGGAATTCCAATTACGCGGTCGACGGCTTCGGCGAACACGAGAAGTCAATGCAAAGATGCGCTCTCATCGACAACTACTTCGTGGAGACACCCGTTTGGATGGTGGACCTGACCGAAGAGACGGCCATTCACGGCGTGGTCGTCGTCTCGTGGCCGCAACACTACCACCAAAACCACATCAAAGAACTGATCGTCGCCTTCGACAGTAACTCAAAGTTTATAACCAATTCGAACCACACTTTGTCAGACACTCTGCAGACTTGCGGTCACATCAGTAGCGGTCAGTTGCGGACCACTTCTCGGGTTCACTTGAGTTGCGAAACACATGCCTTCGGCCGATATGTGTATATCATAGCCATCGGTGGCGACCAATACTCTCGACATCTGTTTAGTGCCATTCTCTGCGAAGTCTATGTCTATTGAGAGTCGAATTCCAGTCGAATTCAAATGTTTGTCAGTATTTAGCAATAAATGTCTGAATGAATGCGAAATGTATTGAATCTATTGAACAGAACTATTGGTTTGCATCACATCCGACACATCCCGACAAACGACTGACTGTTCACTGGTTTCTATTAATTCTAAAGGAAATCCGAATTCACTTTTCGGACAAAACTACTGAAAATGCCATCAAATAAACGTTAGATAATAACTGTTAGAGTCGTTCGGTTCGAGTGACGAGATTGAGACCAAAAGAATGTTTGTCTTCAACTTAATCCCATTGTCGCTACTTTTCGGAGTGGCGTTCGGTCTGTAGTCCAGTCACTGCTCGCCTGTCAGACCCTAATCGATAACATTCTTAGCCGAAGTGAGCGCTGAATCACATGAGAACAATGTCGAGTCGTTTCAGACGGATTTCAACCAATACCTGAAGTTCGACAGATGTGCAGGTATTCCATGTCTTTGCCATTCGTCTCATTTCTCAGCGACTCATTGGTTCGCAGAAGTCATTCAGAAGAAAGACGGCAACACTTTGAATATCCAGGTCTGGATCAAAGACGAGGTCAATTGTAAGCTCCAGAAGAATCGGATTATTCATGTGATTGCTTTCCGAATGTCTGACGAGAGAAGCGATAATCAAATGAAACAACAAATTCGTGACTCCATTCATGAGATGATTGAGACGGATGTCGAAGAATCGGGTAATTTGTTTCGGAAAGACCTGAATCCCGACAGACTGTCGCCGATCACATTCGAACATCTGGACAAAAGCTCGTTGTTCAGGATAGTGATGGTCTACCACGACACCAACAACAAGGACACCGAGTTCTTGATGATCAGTCGCAACTCTTACGGTGGTATGTATTACGATAATCCAGTGGCGGGTCGTTGACCACTAGGTTGACCACTCCCTTGCTCATTGCTCATTCGAAGGAGACTCGAAGCCATCCAATTTGGAAGTGATTCTGATTGTCATTCTGGCAATTCTGCTGTTCATAACCTTCATTCTGTTGGGAGTCTTGGTATACATGTAAGTCATCCCCAGATTTGAGTGATGACCGCCTAATGACTGGTCGTTTCCCGCAGAAACTATGCGGGAGATAATCGACTTCAGAACGTGTTCTTCTTGTGGAGCAAAACCGACAGACGACAACTGCTGAGGCGGGAGACGGCCGACCAGTCGTACCGCTGTTCGACGCTGTCCTTCGGCTCATTCCACGAACAGGAGTTCGAAGTGAAGAGCCATCCGATCGGTTTGAATGAGTTAAGCGATACGATTCCGATGATGACAGACAACGGAGTCCTCAAACAGGAGTACAGCTCTGTCTTCAGAGGCCAACTCATGCGATGGGATTACGGCAAACAAGTGCAGCACAAGTCCAAGAACAGGTACGGCAACCTTTTGCCGTACGACCACTCGCGGGTCGTCCTCGACGTCATCGACAACGACCCGACCACCGATTACATCAATGCCAATCATGTGGACGGCTATAAGAGCCCCAACAGGTATGTGGCCACTCAGGGACCGCTCAGCAACACCGTCACCGACTTCTGGAGAATGATCTGGCAGTTGGACAGCCATCAGATCGTGATGTTGACCAGTCTGGACGAGGGCGGAAAGGTTGGGCTCTTCTGTCGCTTTGACAAGGAATCACTTGAAGTGTTATATTCTCTTAGAACAAGTGCGACAAGTATTGGCCGGATCAGAGTCAGGCCTACACTTTCGGTCAGAACAAAATCGAAATCAAGTTAACAAAAACAGAAATTTTTGCCGATTATATCGTTCGGACTTTCGCTGTGGAAAAGGTATTTACGGAACAACCGATTGAGTGCCATAACAGTCGGTCTCTAGGAAGGGGTGACCCGAGAGGTCGTGCAATACCACTTCATCTCATGGCCAGACCACGCGGTGCCCATGTATTCCTGTTCTCTGCTGACATTCATCCGAAGAGTGCGCTCTTCCATCCACTACAAGCCGTCGCAGCCAATTGTGGTCCACTGCTCGGCGGGCGTCGGTCGGACGGGAACATTCATTCTGTTGGACGCGATGATCGAAATGGCCAAACACGAGAAGCAGATCGATATCCTGAAGCACCTGTGCGTAGTGCGTCTGCAGCGGATCAACCTGGTCGAGAAGCTCAACCAGTACGTGTTCGTGCACCAGGCACTGCTCGAGGCACTCTCGCACGAGCCCACGAGCATCGACTGCAACAACTTTGACAACTACTTCAAAAAACTGGTTACCTATGACTACTCGACCAAGAGTTTGCCACTAATGGTCCAGTTCCAGGTCAGTCCAGACACTGAGACGAGAGAGAGGTTAAGACGTTTGCAGTCAACAAGTGTTTGTTTTATAGGTTCTGAACAAATTGTCGCCACAAGTGATGAACCCCGAGGTATGCCAGAGTGCTCGCGCACATCCGCATCTCAATAGGAACCAGGAGATAGTGCCGCGTAAGTGATCTGATCGTAACTGTCCTATAAATCACTGGTTATCGAGTGGGACCGCACTTAACGACCAGATCTCTGTCTGTCTGTCCCACAGCCGACTACGCCCGGGTCATACTCCCCAATAGCACCGACGACTACATTAACGCGGTTTACGTCAATGTAAAGCAAATATTGATTTAATAGTAATTAATAATTAGTAATCGTATTATAATTTAATTTATATAATTCGTTAAATAAGTTATGTTTTGAGACCAAAGCGCTCTCCGAAGCCCTCACTCGAGACCAATGAGAGGTTGTGTTCATTGCATTTCAGGGCTACAAACGACGGGACGCTTATATCGTAACTCAAGTGCCGCTCGACTCCAGTCAGAGTCACTTCTGGCAAATGATAGCCTCGACGGCCACCAAAACCATTGTTCTCCTCAATGACATCAAACACGACAACCAAATCGTAAGACATCTCGTCTTTGACATTGTCTTCAGAGGTCTGACATGGCTTATGCTCGACAGTATTGGCCGACAATGGCTAAGAAGCAGTTGGACTTCAAAGACAAGAAACTGACGGTTCTGTTGGTGAGCGAGGAGAGTGACAACGATATGACGATTCGTGTCTTCCATTTGCCTCAAAGCGATCTCACAGTAAAGCAGTTCCACTTCAAGGGCTGGCCGTCGTTGGCCACCAAACCGGTGGTCGCGCCCCAGAAGATGATAGACCTGATCGAGAAGACCGATCAGTGGAACCTGACCTCCAGTGCCAACAGTATTGTCGTCCAGTGTTTGTAAGCATTGATTAGTAGATTATTAGCGATTAGTAGTTAAGAGAGAGATAGAGACGGAGAGAAGGGTTAGTCGTCTTCGAGTGTTAACGCTATCGTTGTATGTCTTTGACAGCGACGGCGCTCAGGCGTCCGGAGTGTTCTGCGCGTTGACGTTCGTCTGCGACCGAATCAAAGAGGAACAGTTGGTCGACGTCTTTCTGGCCGCACAGACCGTCCGCACTAATAGACCCCAATTTATCACTGATTTGGTAATTAATTAATAATTTGTCGCAATTTGTTATAAAATGATGAGAAGTAGAGGAGAGTTGAGTTGAGAGCAGATGAATGAGAGGAATGTTAGTCGGAATGGAATGGAATGGCGTTAATCTTGTTATTGTTATTGTCGTCGTTGATGTTATGTCTTGGTTAGGATCAGTACAAGTATTTGCATCAGTTGGCCGTCTCTTATCTGCAGCACTTCGACACTTACGCCAACTTCAAGTGAGCGCTCGCCGCAGATGTGGCCACTGGTCAGTCGGCCAACTGGTCAGTCGTCGGACTCAGTCGACAATCATTTAGCAATTCGTTTGGGATTTTCTCGTATTATTTGAAAACTTAAAACTAATAAACATAATTGAAACCGATTTTCGTAGAATTAAATGATAAGTAATTGTAGTTAAGAATTGATAATTAACTGATTAAAATTTAATTATAATTGTCGTTCGAATTAAGCGTTAGAAACAGTCGGTTCGTGGTATCACTTGAAAAATAAAGAACTTTAAACTTAAAAAACTATTTGATATAATTCTGTCGATAATTATATTAATCGTCGATTAATTGAAATGCTTTTAAAAATGAGTTATAATTTGCGCTCAATTTTCACTAAAAATCGATAATTCGCTCAAAAATCGTCTGAAGAATCGATTGGTCAACAGATAGTGACAACAATAGAGATGAGTAATTGTGTTAAAGTAATTCCCGACAAGTGTCGCACATAACGGCCACTACTATACAATACAGCACTTCCTCTTCTTGCGGCCCTCTTTCTTGTGCTTCTTCTTGTCCTTTCCCTTGCGATCCCTGTCTTTACGTATTTCTCTGACTAACGTATAGAACGCGTCGTCGACTCCCATTCGGGTTTTGGCCGAAGTCTCCACGAAAGGGATCCCATAATTCTTGGCCACTTCGTTGGCCGCTCGCATGTCGACCGCACGGGTCGGCAAATCACACTTATTGCCCACCAAAACCATTGGCACGTCGTCCGCGTCTTTCACGCGCTTTATCTATCGGGAAATGCAACCATACATACATTTCACCATTGCACCAAGAACAAGGCACATTCACTCCATAGATTAGCACAACACAACACACATGACTGATCACAAATGACAACATCGATTCAAATTGGTTCTCATCGACAATCTGAGAGCGTAATCACTCTCGATATCCATCGGCGGTGCGGAACCGATACTCGATCACAGTTTGAGAGTCTATCGGCTTATCGGTTATGCTTTGGTTACTCAGGCATTGAGTGAACGACAATATACGACAAATAGCTATCGGATCGACAATCGCTCAACCATTAAGTGGTGTCAGTGAGAGTGTCAATGTCTGTGTCTGTGTCTGTCATACCTGTTCCCTATACATAGAGATGTCTTCAAATGATTTTGCATTATTCACAGCAAACACCAGAAGAAATCCCTCTCCGGTTCGCATGTATTGGTCTCTCATTGCACTAAACACGGAATCAGGAGATTAGCAACGAAGAGGTGGCATCAGTGTCGGTGTCCATCTCATACCTGTACTCTTCTTGACCAGCGGTGTCCAGAATGTCGAGCAGACAGGTCTCGCCATCGATGACCACTTGTTTGCGATACGAGTCCTCAATCGTCGGGTCGTATTCGTCGACGAAACTACGGAACAGGAAGTGGTCAGAAGTGGTGGTCAGGACAAGTGGTCAGCGGCTCACTGGTTCTGAATCAGTTGAATAGTTAAGGCACTTTTGCCAACGCCTCCCGCTGTGGACACAAACGCGACAATTAGTGGCGACAAAGGCTGGCAAACAAGTGGTGCCAAAGACAATGGCAAAGACATACCGCCGACAACGACCAGCTTGTATTCGGTCATAATCTCTGCATTGCGTTCAACCATATATTCAAATCAAATGACAATTATCTCATCGGAAGCAATGGTCACCCAATTAGTTGTCAATTAATTTGATTGCAATTCAGTGGAAAACAGTTATTAATTTAGTGGTAAATAAAGCTATAATTAGACTAAACTGTATATAAATTAATGCATATATCGATTCAAATGCTATTTCGTTACAATTAAAAGAGTAATCAATTTAATAGCGATTCGACTGAAATGATTGGAAAACAACAAATTCTGCAAATCTCTCCTCTCGTATGACACTATCGCCCACCACATAAAGTACGGCACCTTAGGAGCACAGGGATGGGGGTCTACCTATACCTATACCTCTACCTACGATACACCTGAGTACCTATTATATACCTGTGATATACCTGGATTACCGATATCTGTCATATCTGTTTGCCGTTTAGGCTATCGCTTATCTTATGCAGTGATGCCGACAACAGTGACAACACTGTCAATAGGTTTGCGATGAGCTCTCTTGAGCTGAATTTAATGGTTCGAATCGCTTCCACTTACTGTGCTGTGAAGGACTTAGAGGCATCAGCAATATTGAAGTGTGTTGTAGATGAAGCGCATTAGTTATCACACGTTTGGTCTACAATAAGTGATGCGCTTCTCATACAAACATAGCTAAGCGTTGGTGACTCTAAGTCCGTTACCGGAGTATAAGCCATAGCCATAGCCATAGCGCAGCCCATACTCACAGCAATACCTCAATCGCTGAGAGCCTTATCTAATCTGTTATAGACTTATGTCTTATGTCTAATACTATTTACTCTATTGACTCGAAATATAGATATAATGGTATAAATCAGTGTCGGATCACACGTGCATTTCCAGGCACTGTTTGCCTCACTGATTAGTGCCTGGATATGTTGCATGTGTTGGCTGTGGTGTCGGAGTCGGACAGACAGGTGCGGTGTCAGATGCGGTGTCCGACTCACCTGTGTTTGCTCGCACGGGAGACTCGACCTGTGCTCACGTTTTTTATTAGCGAAGGAACGGCTTTACTCTTTGCTGAAGCAATAGTAGTAAAGGTGTGCAATAGGACAGTCATGACAATGGCATTCAACGGCAACCACCGCACCCGTAGCCCAGACCCGTCCAATCAACCCAACCTGTGCTCAGCCCTCCAATGCTAATGAGACTGAGACTGCACTGCAGTCCATAACAGGGGACAGACAGTCGTCACTGAGACTGAGACTCTGCGACACTTCTCAGTCCACGGCTGCAGAGATCGTAAAAAGTTTTTGTTATGATTTTAGCGCAAACTTCTCAAATGATAGCATCGAGTCCTGGAATCGGCTATTATTGAGGCCTTACTCTCAATAGAGCGACGGATCAGTGCATTAGACAAATGAGAGGGAGTTTTGAGGCATCGGAAAGGATAGACAGGAGTGGGACAGAGGAGTCGTCTAATGAGATGGCATCGCATCACTAATAGAGATAACGAATTGTGTCATTAAAGGCGAATAAATGCATCCATCAAACTGTGGGTGCAATGGCTTAACCTTAAAATCACATTTCAATAAACAATAAATTGTTTTTGATTGCAAACCAAATATTATTAGAATCTGTATTTCGTCAACTCCTGTGTAGATAATCTAAATGAACAAACTTGGCAAAAGTCAAGACAAAGTTGATCGCTCAGACAGACAGATAAGAACTGTCGGAGTAACCAATGGCTGCACAGGCCAATGGTTGGACAGGCCTGGCTTCTGATGCCCTGGTTGTGACTGTATTGCAAGACTCGAGTGTTGTTTGAGTAACAGAGGGGACAAAGTTCTCCAGTTCTGCAATGGTGTGGAAGAAGTTTGTTGTAACAGAGGCTCTACAATGGCTTTAGTAGTGAGCGCTCACGACTCACTCCGAGCTCAGGCACACCGCACAGGGCTTACAGCCTAATGCCTGATAGCGAGAGCAGACCTGACTTCAGAACTTGAGTTGAGTTCAATATTCAGTTGCAAAGCAGTGCAAAGTTGAGGAACAAGTGTTGTGCTGTTTGGCTGTGGCTGTGGTCTGCCTTCGCCTCACTCGCCTTCAGTTGTCAGTAGACTCGGAGTCGCTTTCGAGACTCGAGACTCGTTTGCCGTTTGGAGAGAGACTTGTAGTTAACGTTTGGCTCGTTATCTGAGCTCAACTTAAGAAAAGTGCAAAACTGTGCCCAATCTGTTGTCCAGATGTAAATAACAGCCCAACTTTTGCATTGTTGTCCGCATCGGATCCGTTGAAAACTTTGCTCGATCTTCATTTGGTCGGTCAGACGCCGAGTGCGGCCATCGGGTGCTCGTGAGCCGAGCTCTTCAGCAGTCTATTCGTAATTTAATTCACAGTTTTCGTGATCGACACAAATGAGCAAAAATAATGTGTTCTCGAATTGAGTCCTATTGAGCGCTCACTTATGCAATACACACCCAATCCGTACTAAATCAACGAAATTAAGTGTTCAAACAAATTGATTGCGACTGCAATGAACCAAAACTTAATTGGATGACCAAAAAAGTTTGGCAACTGTGGGCAAACAGCACTCGCTAGATGAGCAAGCTCACCATGCGCGCCATGCTGACCATGGTGGTGAGGCACCTCGTCCTCCTCTTCCTGTGCTCTGGCCTGACGTCGGGCTTCACATCCCATTGTAAGTGCAATCGATGCCAATTAATTGCAAGCCTTTCACTAATGTCTTGTCGATTGCAATCTTGCAACTTGTGGTGCACTGCAGCCGTCGAGCGGTACTCTCACCCGAGCGTCCAATACTACCAGCAAATGCTGTTCGATGTGCACAACTACCAGCTCATAGTGGGCGCCCGGTATGTATGCCTTATGTATGCCTTATCGCAAACTTAATGAAAGGCCTCTAAGACTCAGACTAAGTCTGTTCGCGAATCGCGACTATCGTAAGAGTAATTGCTTTGACTCCGACTACCAGTCTATGAGACGACCGATACGACCGATAAATGTTACCAAAAAGACAGGTCTTTGCGTTCAATATCTATATTTTGTTTGTTTAATGCCCGCAATCTTCACACACGACCTGACACTGGGCTCAACCTTCGGATGACAGTTCAACTTCTTTTTGATTTAGTTTCGAGCAATTTATTGGCGAATTATATCTTACTCTCAAACATAGTCTCAATATTTCAAATCCATGTTTGAACTGATTTCTTACATAAGTTGTCGACTCAGACCTAAAGTGCAATATCTCTGCAAATACTCCTAAAAAACAAATACTAACGTCGAATGATATATAAGTCGAGTCGAGTGAGAGATAAGACATTTGGCTGTAGTAGACATAAGACACAAGAGTGAGGTCTTGGCAGCGATCTCTTCACCAGATGATGAGAGGCATCTCTCCTGCGCTCGACCAGAGGGATGGCATCGGGTTTCAGCCAAAAGTGCTAAGAGTCAAGACTTACTGCAATTTGTCTCACTTTTCAATCTCTGCCTTAATTACTAAAACAGATATTCGCAGCGAATTGGAGTACAAAATGCAAAAAATACATTAAATTATTGGCAAAACAATAATAAACTCAAAAGTTGTTGGAATAAAGTATTGAAACACATTTTAAGCGTATTAACGATGAGTAGGAGAAAAGAGATAAAAATTTATTGAACTTTAAATCTGTGTTGGGCTGCGAGCAGCACGATACCAATAAAAGAGTCAAGGCTTGGGCCCGGGGCCAGAGCTAGAGCCTGACCAGTGCCAGTCCACTCTCCACTCTTGCCCTCTTCTGCATCCACTCTCCTGTGGATCACTTCGTAATACACTTTTTTCAGACTCCTCTGCACTCCTTTCAAAACGAACCACAAAAAGCGATAAAAGCGAAACATTAATAATAATAGAAAAGGATTTTCTTTATTTCTTGAGGGCCTCTCCTAAGCCCCGATCGCAGCCCCAGGCATAGGGAGTGTGGGGGAGGGCATCAGTGCAGGGGAATAATCAGTGAACACGAACGCGAGCGACGGGAGAACGAGAGGAACGAGAGGTCCTGTCCTTCATCTGTCAGAAGCCATTCTCAATGGTCTAACTGTGAAAACATATTTCATTTAACCCGCATTAGAGTCTAACGAATGCGTTCGGGTGTAGTCGTCCGGAGCACTCGGTTTCGCCACAACCGATACTAATAGCCATTCGCCAAATCCAAAGCCTCTCTCATTTCGCTTTCACATAACTTTTGGCTCATTTTATTTTTGGCCTTAATAGCAATCATTCCGTACAGGAGTTCGATATTTACATACTTTTCTCATTTGTCGCATGACTTTAGGGACTATTTAGTCCGTCTCGGGTTAGACAACTTCAACGCCTCCCGACCGGAGGCGCAGTACATCCCGGCGGACGCCGAGAAGCAGAAACTATGTCAGACCAAAGGCATGAAGCGGTGGCAGTGCCACAACTACATCAGTGTCCTCCTGGCCGTCCCCAACGCCAAGCAGGTCCTGGTCTGCGGCACCAATGCATTTGCGCCGGAGTGCGAGATCAGGCAGTTATTGAGTCTTTCGTCAGTCATAAAACGCGAGACCGGCATCAGTAAGAGTACATTCAGCCCATTGTGGAACACCACTTCTTTACTGACCCAATCCGGTGATTACTACTACGCCGGGCCTCTGGACTTCAGAGGCATCGACGCCGCTATCACTAAGCACTCCAATAGTCCGGTGTCTTCAGCCGTGTTGGCCTCCAGTCAGACAAACAAAAAGACAGTTCTAAGAACACTTCAGTTCGACTCCAAGTGGATCAATGCAGACGCAAACTTCGTCTTCAACTTCGAGTACGAGAACCACATCTACTTCTTGTTCCGCGAGTCGGCCGTTGAGTACATAAACTGCGGTAAAAAGATTTACTCGAGAATCGGAAGGGTGTGTAAGAACGACATCGGCGGTCAGCTCTACTATAAGGAGAACTGGACGTCTTTCATCAAGTCACGGCTCAACTGTTCGATTCCGGGTCTGTTCCCATTCTACTTCGATGAGATCCAATCGGTTGATTGGCTCGAGTCCAGTGATGTGCCCACACTTTACGCCACTTTCACCACTCCTGAGTAAGTTTTTGATTGTCTGCCAATTCTTTGCATTCAATTAACACTTTTTGCATTCACTCCGAAGAAATTCCATTCACGGGTCAGCCATCTGTGCCTTCCGTATCGATTCGGTGTTGTCCTCATTCCACGGCAACTTCAAACACCAGAGGAGTACTAACTCTGTTTGGGAGAGTTCTAACGCCAACAAAGATATCTTTGAGTGCGCGGCGTCCGCCAGAAACGGATCCGAGTCTCTGCAGCTCCAGAGACTCAATTCCCAGTACCAGTTAATGGATTCGGCCGTTCAGTCAGTCAATGGCAGGCCTTATGTCATAGACACCGACAAACGGTTCCGATTCATCGCTGTCGACGTCATTCAAACCAAGTATCAAAATTCAGTTGAGATAATCTTCGTGACCACAACGGAAGGCCTTCTAATGAAATACGTTCGCTGGCCTTTCTCGACCAAGGCTTGTCTCGTGGACCAGATCAGGATCATCCCAAATACCAGCGACGACACCGTTCTCTCGATGAAACACTTGAAAGACACTCAATCACTATATTTGGGAACTAAGCGCGAAGTTCTTCGCATTCCTGTGGAGCGGTGCCAGACCTATGTCGATAAGAGTCAATGTCTGCTCAGTGGTGACCCATATTGCGGATGGGATCAGCTCAGGATGGCGTGCACTACCGCTCCCGGGCGTAACCCTCACGCAGAAGAATGGATTCAAAACGACTCGACGCAGTGCTTCGAAGCCAAGAGTAATCGATGGAGTGATTGGTCCGAATGCAACCAAATCAATAAGACTTTGGGCGACCGCTGCTTATGTCGGACGCGAATCTGTACTCAATCGAGTTATAACTGCATCGATGGCCACGAAATCCAAGTCTCCAATTGCACACAACACGGAGGTTGGACTGAGTGGTCGCCTTATTCAGAGTGTTCGGTCACATGTGGTTCGGCCAATAAATTCAGATACAGAAAGTGCTCAAATCCCGCGCCAGCTTTTGGTGGCCGAAACTGTCGGGGAAATGAACGAGAGGTAAGGCATCAGTCGAAGTGTGGCGTACCAATATTGACCGAGATCATGTCATGCACAGGTGATGTCATGCACCGGATTGCCTCCATGTGTGGCCGATGTGTCCGAACAAAATCAATGGTCAGTTTGGTCTGATTGGGAGGTCTGTTCGGCCAAATGCGGAGGAGGTGTTCAGCTGAGACGAAGACGGTGTGAGTCGGCCAACCGCCAGAACAATTGCATCGGATGTGATGTCGAGTGGCGGATATGTAATAGACATGAGTGCGGAGAAGTCAAGCAACAGTCGGAATGGACCGAATGGCTCATCAAGAATATCACTGCCGATGGGGTTACCGAACAAAGAATGAGATTTGTCTGTAGGACTCACTCTCCAGACGCACACAATGTTAACCTCCAGTCAAAGGTCGAGGAAAGGTTTGTCGCCTCTACTGGTGGTTGGAGTCAGTGCTCAGAAGACACTTGCAATGGATGGCAGTTCAAGTGGAACGGCACTCACTATATCAGGTTTGTCTCAATCAGTTGGAAAGTGAAATCAAGTTCAACTCAACTGTCACTTCCCATTCCAGACGCCAATGCGAAGCGACAGAGCGATGCGCGGGTTGGGGCCAATGGTCACAATGGACGCGATGCTCGCACGGACAGCAGATCCGAACCAGGGATTGCGACGGCACAGACAGATGTGTCGGCCATTTCAAAGAAGTTCGCGAGTGTGGCAGCTTGAGTCCGATGGACACCGACGACGACAACTCGTTGCCCAATACACTCGAGGACAGACTACTTCTGAGGACATCGGCTTCGGTGCAGAACACCGATGAAGGACTCTATAGTCTACAGAAGCTGTTGGTCTCATCGCTGCTGTCATTCAGTTTCGGAGCCATAATAAGCGGAATAATTGTCTATATTTTTATAACCAAAAGCGAAAGAATCCGAGATATGAGACACCAAAGACTCAGTTTAAGACTCTTTCCGATGAAGTCGGCCTCAAATGCTTACGAATCGCCGCTCGAATACAAGAACAATCAGTCGGCGCTATCGCCGCTCAACAGTACGCCACCGGTCAGAGAGGCGACCATAAAGAGGAGTTCCACTATTCGAGCGCAACTGCATTCCGATCAAAACTTCTGACCTCTCGGGTCACAAAACTGTTGACAATCTCTGATCTCAACCTATACTAGACTTTTGCTAAATATTCGGACAATTTTTGCATAACTTCACAATCAAAAGATACTTATCAGTGGTCTGCGGCTCAGATGCGGCCAAACCAGAGGTCAGTTCGCACACCGAATGCAGACTTATTTGGCAGACATTGAAACCAATGTTTGACAAGAAGTAGTCGTTATATCTATTCCTTGAATGCGTTTATTAATTGTACAATAGTTGACATTTTGCATACATTTTTGCATAGATTTTGTGCCATATTTTTATGAAATGATTTTTAGAGCTATTTTAAGATGAATTGTAAATATATTTTAATTTATTCTGAATGAGAGAAATATTTTTACATATTTTTAATGTTCGAAAGCATAAGAAATAAACAAATGTTCCGAAAGAAAATGACTTTATTTTTAGGCGCAATCGACTTAATCGACTCCATTAGCGACCGAATTATGCAATTGTAATGTCGCTAAAGCTCTAGTCGTGATCATCAGTGAGCCTAATGTTAGCTAATGTCTAATGTATTGCAGCTTTACTTCCATAATAAAAATTGTTATTCACAACTCGGCTAATGTTTCTTCGGCTCCACAATTGAAAAGATGGTTAGCAACGGTAATATAGGTCCGGATATTGGCTCAAATCTTCGAACGGGATGTTTCGGATTTTGTGACTGTCTTATTGTAATCCTATCGTTGAGTTGAGATCGAATTAGAGTCTAGTATCGAGCAATTAGGTAATTGCAATTTTATAGCTCCTATACTGCACTATAGGACAACCGAACTGAACTGAATCACGCATTTAAACTATCGCATAGTTTCTAAGTTAATCTCTTCGATAATCACTCGAATGCCAAAACTAGTTCTTATCGATTCATTTTATCGTTTGCTATGACTGACGGCACAGATCTGCATGAGGGTGTCAGCTAAAAGACCAGATCGATATCGCCTTATTGAATAATATATTGGATCCATCAATAACTGGATGCAATTCAGCTAAATTGCATTCATTTGGATTGGATTGTGATTGAGGCAAAAGTTTTGTCGTTATTGGTCTCTATGACAACCAATGGCTGTGGTCTGCTGTTTGTTGATCACTCGTTGGCATTGCTTTCGAATGGATTCGGCGATCAGTTGACATCACATCAGAGCCCACAAGCCATGAGTCAGCAGTTGGCCGACCAGTCGGGTCGCGAGCCGGCGGTCAACGACGAGCAGCCGATGGCCTGCATTTACCCGACGCCGTTGCAGTTCTCGCTCTACTGTCCTCATTGTGTCATATTCTTCAGGGACACACTGGCGATGGACTTACACGAGTTTAAGGTCCACCGCAATGTCCAGAATCCGTTCGTTTGCGACCACTGCGAAGAAGTCTTCGAGACTTCCAATGAATTCGTATCTCATATGAATCAAGAACACAGTTCTGATGCTGAGGTCGACAGCGATTCTGATGGTGACGACGACAACCATTTGGATAACGATTGTGATATCAGCCGAGAAGTGGCGTCGAGGCCACAAAGTGTCTCATCGAGGAGGAGCAGTGGTGCCAAAGAGCGAGTCTTCTATTGCGGTCAATGTATGCAACCGTTCGCCACAAAACAGTCTTACTTAATACACTCGGCCGCCGAACACGGGATGAATGTCTTCCGATGCGAGCGATGTGATTACGCGACTCAAAAGAAGTCACAACTGGAACAGCACTCGACCACTCACTCGGACGAAAGGCCCTTCGCCTGCGATGAGGTCGGTTGTGGCAAACAGTTCAAGTCGAGGAGAAATCTAACGGACCACAAGCGCAAAGTGCACAGGAGCAAGAGCAAGGTGCCGGTGCAGTGCGGCAAGTGCCCACACGTGGCGGCCGACGCGCTCGAGATGCGCTATCACGATCGGTGCGCGCACAATGACCACCAGGTCTTCCGCTGTGTCTATGAAGGCTGCGTTTATAGCGCCAAAAAGAATGGAGACCTTCAGAAGCATATCGGACGTATGCACCTGAAGAAGAAGGAGCGAAGACATGTGTGTGATGTGAGCGGATGTGAGCGTCGCTTCGCTTCCGTAATGCTTCTTCAGCAGCACAAACTGTCTCACGAGAACAGATTCATTTGCAGGTGGAAGGGATGTGTCTTCAGGTGCAATACGTTCGCCAAACTTAACGATCACAAGCGTAACGAAATGCATCTCAAAGTACAAAGTCTTCTTCTGCAGTCGCCCGAAGAAGAAGAACAACGACAACAACAGCCGGTGGTGTCTAACCAATGACTAACTTATTTAATTTTTCATGTTTTAAAGCTATTTTTCGAGTGTTTTAACTTATCTTTTAATGATTTTATAATTCATTTAACCAAAACAGAAACCAAATCACAAACTGTTTGATAAATCATTTAATGACAACAAACATAAACTAATTAATTAATTCAATGAAACAATTAATAGATTAAACTGTGATTAATGTAATATTTATGTCATTTTAATTTATGTCTCAATAGTATTGTGAGAAATGTATTCTAAAAATAATTGTCAATCAGAAGCGAAATAAAGTGTCATTAGATGGCAAATGACGTTATATAGAGAGCCGATGGCATCCAATTGGGTCACTGGTCGCTCACTGTCGCTGACCCGATCACGACTGAGCGCTAATCCGATTATCTCATGATATCTTCGAGTGATTTGCTTCCACTCCAAACCAGTTCTTCGATTGGATTCGATTCAAAGCGAGAGCCAGTTCTCAG
>JAQGBE010000619.1:0-16220 GCA_034698225.1 Scheloribates latipes | reverse complement strand
GCAGCCGTCGGCACTGCACTCGCACACCTCGAACTGATTGGGGAACTTCTTGGTGCGACACTGCTCGCGGCCGTAGACTATTGGATGAAGCGGTCAGTGGTTTGATCTCAACACATGATCCGTGGCATACCTGCTAAGGAGGAGGTGTAGTAGCATGGTTAACTTCATCTTGGCAAATACAATTCACACCCAACCAATGAACAAGAACGTATATCTTTTAAATCATTAAAAAAATAGGCAAAATTATGGAGAATCTCATCCTGCCATTCGATAATATTTCCGGCATTTAATGCTTTGCCACAAACATAACGAATATTGCTGAATACCCTAATATTTAATGCGAAGATTATATGGGATAGTAGAAGTCTTAAGATAGGGATACGTTTTTGGCCCCTCCCCTTTTGGTGACGTCAGACCTCGCACTGTTGTGCGAGACCTGTTTTGGACAGTACCAAAGTACGTCCAACAGTGGACCCGTGCTTTCCCCCACTCCGTCCCCTCCCCTAGACGTGCTTACTGGAGCGAACCATAAAAATAATGATGCAATGCAAGTTTTAATTCAATTCAATTTATTTAATTTAATTACAATTCAATTCAATTCAATACAATTACTTAATATAATAGTTAGTGTGAGCTTTGTATTTGGGTAAGCGTGGCTTTCGTTCTCTTTTGCAGAGGGGACACGGTTTCGTTGGCTTTCCTTCATGCCATTGGTCGATGCACTCGCGGTGGAAGACATGTTTGCAGCGCAACGCCTGAAAAAGTGAAAAAGTTAGGTCATCATGGGTCATCGAAGAAAAATATCATACCTTAATTGGTAGTCGGGGCACCAGTTTCCCCTCGGCATCCTTCAGCCGCTTTCCGGTCTCATCAGTGGGAAGGCAGAAGTCCCCCAGGCATATAGCGCACAGATCATCGGCTCTCAACTGGATTCGAGGCATTGTTTGCTTTGGCGAGTACTGCTGAGCTGATTACTGCTGAGCTGATTAACTTTCTCATCGCTGGTCAGACTCTGTCCCTTATAATCATTGTTAAAAATTGTAGCAGTTTCTTTTATTAATTAATTAAATTTATCTAATTTATAATTGTATTTTTTTAATTTTTTCAATTTTTTAATGTAATCTATAATTTAATAAACTATATTTTATATTCAAATTTGTTCTATTCATTTTAAAAAACTGTCTGTCCTCTGATAACGGAATACATAACGCGGTTACCAGTGCTCGACGGACCGGACTATTGGATCCCACGACTGATCCACAAGAAGTGGTATATAAAAGAGACACTGATGTCAGACCAGACATCACAAGCGAAAGCATTGATCAGTGAAGAAGAAGAAGAAGACACATGCTGTACACCAACGGTAAGTTTGTTGACCACTGGGATCGCCGGAAGTCTGCGCCCGTGGTGAGCAGTGTCCGCACTCTTAAGGTTGAGTTTGAGCAGTTGTATCCGGTTATTGCTGCGGTCGGCCACAGCGATCAGGTATTCCGTGATGGCGGTCGACTCCATACCCGACGCCTGATCTTTACTGATGAGCCGCACAAGGGCAACTTCTCACGGCCTACAGAACTGTCCCACTTGGGAGCCTTCCGACCCGGAGGTGGCGATCCGTTTCCAGGCATTGCGTGTCCGCTGACTGACCATCGATACCATGAACGGACTGCTCTGAATGGGCAGAACGTTGACCGCCACCGACACGTGCACTACGGGCTGCCCGAGTTTGAGGCCGCGCGGAATCGTATACGTGACGGTGTATTTGCCGTTGTTATGGTCGAGCAGTGAGTGCGGGGCTGCCAGTGAGGCCGACAGCGCCAGGAATGGCCATCCACTGGTACGGCCACGCGCTGAAGGAACTGCTCGACCAGTACTACGCGAAGTACCCGAACAAGTTCTTGTTGGGGACCGAGGCCTGTGTGGAAGACGACCTCAAACTGATTGACTGGTCGGTGGGCGATATGTACATGTATGACATAATGGAAGACCTGATCCACCACTGGTCGGGTTGAACGGACTGGAATATGGAACTCGACATAAAGGGCGGGCCCCAACTACACGAAGAACTAAGTGGACGCCCCCATTATCATCAACCCCGACATCAAGGAGTACTACCGGCAGACCTCTTTATACGCGATGGGACACTTCAGCAAATTCCTGACACCCGGTTCGGCGCGTATTGTCCACAGCGTCGTGAAGAACGCCACAAACCACGCATTGGTCACTGCCTTCCGCCGACCCGACGGCGCAACCGTTGTCATAGCGTACAATCCCGAGGAAATATCTCGGATCTGTTGACCACCGATTGCTCTAAAAACTAATTTTCAGTCCTGAAAATTTAAACGATAGCTAAGAGGTAATCCGCTTGCCAACTAATCCGATGATTAATTGTCTTAAGGAATGGTTAAACTAAATCAGATGAAAGCCATTCTGTACAGCTGTCAAAGAAAGGGAAGATGATCCTTCTATATGACGAGTCACGGCGAAGAGGCCACATATCGGTATCGGACGGCCATTGCTGGTCATAAGCGGCGGCACTTCTACTCGTACTGCAAAGAACCCACTCATCACATACCGGCCGTCAGCCGAAGTGGATGAACTGGTCTGCAAGACATGTTTGGGTGATGGATGGCCGTCAGTAGTCAAGGAGTCGCCGCCACAGCAACGGCTTCGCCCAGGAGATGACCACTATTGCAGTGGCCATGTACCAGCTGGGCGTCCTCGAAGGTCGGGGTACTGATAAGGAAGGAAAGCCACTGAAGTAATCTTGGAGATCAGGTCATTCCAAGTGATAAAGTCTTTGATATGAATGTCTCCATAAGCAACCGCCTCATGATTGTATTACGTGTGACGCAAATTGGTTATAATTAGCCTGCTAAACTGTTCAATTGAGAATAATTGGATAACAATCAATTTGACATGAATTTTAAATACGTATATGTATTACTAATAATAGGATAAATACGATCATGGATAATTTGTAACAATTAAATTAGTTAATTGTTACAATAATTAGATTAAAGAGACCACGGCGCCTATCATTAATTAAAGATGTGTTAGACAGAAGCTGCAGGCAGTTCAGAGCAAGTTTAGAGCAAAGTTAGTGCTTAAGCCAAACCGGTCTGATACCTTTCTGCGGCAGACTTATAGCACTACTTTGTAACCGATCCAAACCGGTCTGATACGCCGTTTCGGCCTCTATCTGCGGGAGGAATCATAAGTGACCAGTGTTTTGCGTCAGTTTCAGTGCTAATCTCCAGTGTTTTTGTGCTCTTCAGTGGAAAGCCTTCGTTACCCTCATGGGTAAGTCGGACGATCCCTTGTGTCACCCCCTGCTCTAACGCTCCTATATCTGCAGGGGAATCATTGGCTGCGCGTTATTGCGTCAGTTTTTATCGATATCACGTGATTCATCGCCGCCATTAATGCCTAATTTGTATAAAAGAACATCAATCAGTGCCCAATAGATCAAAATGACCAAACGGCACTTAATTATCGATGTTTTCGACACTTCGGGCAAACGTCTTCGCGTGGCGGAAGCCGGTAAGTGCTAAATTGATTTGATTTTAACTGATTTTAACATTATATTTCTTCAGGAGATCCAGATCCTACTAATCAGTCCGCGGACGATATTGTCTTCGACGAAGACCAGGCTTCTGGTGAGTTAATTGTGATAAATTGCCTGCTTATTGATCAATTATCATTATAATTTAAGCCGATTCGATTGAACTAATGGAAACTGACCAACCGATTGCTGTCCAACCGACCCCAGAAGAGGAAGTGATTAGTGACGAACCTCAGCCTTTCATCGAAGGCTCTGAACCGGAAGAGCAGATAGGCTCCGGACATGAGTCGCAAGCAAGCGACCCTAGCTTTGAGTCCAAAGTCAAACTGCTCAACACACATGTGTATCAGAAATTCAAGACCAAGAAGTTCAACTTCCAAGTCATAATGAGTATGCATTTCGACCGCTCATTCAACATACAACACGTTGAGGCCGAAATCGATTCACTTTATGGTGAAATTATCGGCAAAATCAGAGAGCAGAACCCCTACAATGAAGACGCAAAGTACTTCATATGTGTGTCCGACACCGAATCACGTACGACTCGGTTTTGTTTGGGTGACCGCCCGCTCAACCAATACAATCCGGGTGAACTTAGTCGGATTCTGTTTAAGATAAGCCAATCCAATCAAGACTTCGCGTTCCGCGAATTCAAACTCGACGTTCACATCTACGACACTGGAAGTGCAGGTGTGACCAGAAAGCGAGGAATGGACAAGAGTAAAGCTCCTGAAGAATATGACGGAGATGTTGGGAGCAGAGCATTCACTCACATTAAGAATAAAGGTTAGCGTATGATTTAAAATCAAATATTAATATCAATTTCAGATAACTCTTGTGGTTATCGAGCCATCGCCATTGGCATCACTTTCTACAAAGAGATTTGCAAAGACCAGAGTCCAAGCCAAGTGAAGAATATAAAAAAGAACGCGATTTGGCAACGAATCAACGGTGCGGGTAACTACAGTGATAAACACCAACTGAATGCCGCCAAAAAACTGATTCAAGAACTCAATCGCTTTGATCATCACAACCTTCATCGGTCTTTCTATCCAACCAATTGTGCCGTAATAGATTGTCAACTGTGCTCAGACTTGGATAAGTGCTTCGAAACAAGTCATTGCGGTTATCGCTCGTATTGGAACCTCAATCAAAGACTCGGAAGTCGTAATCGTGATTTCGATGACGTCAATGAATTTCTCAACACAATTGGATTAAGTCTTGAGTGCTACGACAGAGAAGACCGCAATTCGCCATATTACAGCGGTCTCAGAACCAATCACGAGAATCGAACAGTTCATTTGGACCGGTTTGAAGACCATTTCAATTTCATTAGAAGTATGCCGGCCTATAAGAACAAGCTCTACTACTGCCATACGTGCCGCACATCACATGACTCACTCACACATCTGTGTCTCAACAGTTGTTATCATTGTGGTAATTTTGAGAAATGTGTTGAAACTGTTCGAGTCGTGTGCAACACCTGTCGCAAAGGATTTGTCAGTGATCTTTGCTATCAACGCCACCTGATCAGAGGCTCGCCAAAAGAGTGTCAGTTTCGTTGTGTATGTCGCGAGTGCGGAGAAGACTTCCCGTGGCACCCGAAAGCCAAAGAAAATCACGAGTGCTTTGAGAAGAAGTGTAAAAAGTGTAAGAGCACATATTCGGTCACACCTCATATTTGTATGATCAAACCTCTTAAGAAAGACAAACTGAAAAAAGAAGACAAAGACAATAAGATTATTGTTTGTTTTGACATCGAATCGGCGCTGATTAAGCAATCGGACACTTTAACTCATGTGCCGAACCTACTGTGCGCCAAAGTATTCTGTGACGCGTGCTATGACTATGAGGAGAAGAAAATAGTGCCCAATGGATATTGCGAAAGAGATTACTGTGACGATTGCGCAAACTTAGTTCACGATATCTGTACTTTTTGTATGGGCGGGGACTTCAAGTATGAAGGGAATGATTGTGTGACACGATTCGCTGATTACATCTACACTGATTTGGCCCAAAGGGCTGCGGGAAACAAAGCTAAAGTGTTTGTTTACGCGCATAATTTCAAAGGATATGACGGACACTTCGTTTTCAAAGACCTGTTTGAGCGCCATTTCAAAGACCAGCCTGAGGTAATAATGACCGGGCAGAAGATATTACGTCTGAACATTAATAACATCAATTTTGTTGACACTTTGTGCCTATTTTTGATGCCATTGTCGAAACTTCCGGCGACATTCGGCTTCAACGATGACGTCAAAGGCTTTTTCCCCCATTTGTTCAATATTCCTGAGAATTGGACCTATTCGGGATCAATACCGGCACTCGAACACTTTGATCTTGGCAGTAAGACTACGAAAGATGCCGAGGCGTGTCGCAAATGGCACTCAGAATGGCCTCAAGACCAACCCTACGTCTTCCGTGAAGAGCTCATCAAATATTGTGAAAATGACGTGTTGATTCTGAGCAAAGCCATTATGGAATTCAGATTTCAGTTCTGGAAAATCACTGACTTGGATCCAATTACTCGGAATTTCACGATTGCCGGAATTGCACGCGAGCATTTCCTCGCTGATTTCCTCTGAAAACACACTCACAGTGACGCCACCTAACGGCTATTTCAATAACAGGAATGCTTCGAGGGCAGCTAATATTTGGCTCGATTATCAAGAATTTGAAGTGTTCAAAGAGCCGATTTATCGCGAGCAGAAGATCGGCCCTTATTTTGCCGACGGATTCATACCGCAATCAAAGACAGTCTTCGAGTATCTCGGTTGTTTTTGGCACGGATGCAAAGAATGCTTCCGAGTAGATCGAGATGTCAAACAGTTCTACGGACAGACGTTCAACGACAAGTATCTGTCATATCTTCGTCGCAAACAGTGGTTCGAGAATTACAATTACAATGTGATCGAAGTTTGGGGCCATCAGTTCAGAGAACAACGCGCTGCAGATCCGGGATTGGAGGCCATATTACAATGGCGTCTCACATACTACAGTAATATCAAGAGATATGGCCACATCGACATCAACGATGCCTTCTTCGGTGGAAGAGTCGAACCCTTCGAACTCCAGAAGGATTTCAGCGGTACCGAACAAGGGCTTTATTATGACGTGACCAGTCTATACCCGTATGTTCAGTCCAAGATGCCGTATGGTGTGGGGAAACCTCAATTGCTCACCGACTTCTCAATAGATGACACTGATATCGATGATATATTCGGCTTTATCAAGTGTAGAATTCTCGCTCCAAGTGATCTGTACGTTCCGGTACTTCCGGTTAGATATGAGAAGAAACTATTTCCCTCTGTGTGTCCAATGCATCGAAGACCACCATCATTACAACAAAGCAAAGGATGCTTATAATCAGAAGAAGTACTCCAACCCGAACTATGCCGGAGACCGACCAATAGCACCACCGAAAAGTTGTCCTCACGATGACAAAGAACGCGAATTTGTCGGGACCTGGTTCAGTGAAGAGCTCAAGTTAGCTCTGGAGAAGGGCTACAAAATCAAGAGGATTTATCAAGCTCTGCACTTCGAGAATACTAGTGACGATCTGTTCAAAGGTTATATCCGGGCGTGGCTGAAAGAGAAAGTCAAGTCCTCAGGCTATTCGTCTGCCATCACTACAGAGGAGGCGAAACAGGCATTTTGTGACGAATATAGAGAACGCGAGGGCCTTGATATAAGTCCCGATGAGATACAACCAAACCCCGGACACAGATCAATTTCAAAGTTTATGTTGAACGCTTTGTGGGGAAAGTTTGCCCAGAGATACAATTTGCAACAGACGGCAATTGTGAAAAGTTTCGATCAATATATGCGTATATTATCTGACGCTAAATTCGAAGTGAAAGGCGTTATATTGATTGACGACGAGACAGCGCTCATTAATTACAAATATATCGACAAATCCCATGACAGGTCCGGTCAAAGAAACATTGCAATCGCTGCTATGGTTACCGGCTATGCGCGCATAAAACTGTACAAAACTATCGACGCAATTGAAGCTTCACAACAGCAGCGCATACTTTATTGTGACACCGACTCAGTTATCTTCACTCACGACGACACAAAGGACTGGTCGAAACCGGCTTTGGGAGACTTTCTCGGCGATATGACCGATGAGTTAGTTGGATACGGCGATGGGGCTAAAATGATCTCCTTTGCTAGCGGAGGACCGAAGTACTACGGCTATGAAGTGAAGAAGGCGAATGGCGATATCGTACGCCAGGTCAAAGTCAAAGGCATCAAATTGACTTCTTCAGCTGTGAATGAGCTCACCTATAACACGATCCGAACGCATGCTATGGCTCACAAGCAATTCAGCGACACGGACAGTTACGTCCGCTGTTGGGGGAATCTGAAGAAAGTCCCTCAAATGCAGTTCCGCACAGATGCTCATCACAACGTGACTTCAAGCGAATTCACCAAAACCTATAAGGTAGTCTACAGCAAGAGACTTGTGTTGAAAAACCAACCATTCAGTACAATTCCATATGGTTTTAAATTACAAACTAATGAATAAATTTTATGTTTTTCGATTAATTTTGGTTCCAATAATAAAAACAATAATGTATTTTATACTAATATTTTTTATATTATATAAGCATTATTAAATATTTCAATTATTGATCAATAAAAATGGAATTTGTTGAAAAAGAATATAAACGTTTCCGGCACCCATTCACTTGTAAAATTGCAGGCCCATCCGGTTCCGGTAAAACTGTTCTTGTTAAACAAATAATTAATTATTTTAAAGACGTTATTGTTTTTAAAATCCCAAGTCCAGAGCGCTTGAATGTAGTTTGGGCTTATGGTGTAGAAGGTGCTGTAGATAATGCCCAATATCCAAGTGTTAACATCAGATATGTTGAAGGGCTACCTGAGCAAGATGAGTTAAAAGATTGTCATCTATTGATAATTGATGATTTAATGAGTGAATTGGCAAATAGTCCGCAGTTGAGCCAACTTTTTACTAGAGGGCGCCATTTGGACATAAGTACGTTATTCTTAGTGCAGAATGCGTTACCTCAGGGAAGAGAGATGCGTAATGTTAATTTGAATGTTAATTACACAATATTGTTTGCAAATCCTAGTGACAATAGTCAAATAAATATATTAGCTGGTAGGTTTTACCCTAAAAATAGGAACTTTTTCATTAAGGCTTTTGCGGACGCTACTAATAGACCGTATGGTTATATAAGAAGAGATAATACGGCACAGACACCGGATAAATATAGATTACAGACAGATATTATTCCAGTTGAGGGCAAACTGTTGACAACGTGGTATATGCAGAAAAATGTCGGCTAATTTGAGGGCAAAGTTACCACTACTGCAATTGATCTCATCAATCAAGGACAAAAAATTGCAGTTGGCTCTACTAAAGTATTATTCAAAGGACAAGAAATTTCATTCTGCACTCAAAGAGATATCAAAGAATGTTATAAAAGGTAATGTGAGGCTTTCAGAATACAAAAGACGAAAACTGAGCAAGTTTAAATCTAATTTATATTCAATTGCTTACGAGAATAAACCTAAGAAGATAGTACAAACGGGTGGTTGGCTTTGGGTTATACCTATTATTGCTTCATTATTAAAATGAGTTTCAAAAAAGTGATTCTTCACGATAAACCCTCAGATGGTGATCAATCGTTTGACCAGGTAGATATCAAACCACTTATACCAGTACATAGCCAACAAATGATAAATGCAAATGAGAAACCGAGCGAAACCTGGCCAATTAAATCTGAGGAGATCAAAATTGACGAAAATTTTTTCAATTTCATTGAAGATATAGTTAAACGTTATTTGAAGAACAATTTAGCTAAATTCATTAAAGCTATAAAACCGAACAAGGCCAGTAAAATGATATCTAAGAAAGTCAACAAAGGTATTAAAAAAAGATTGAAAACGAATAAAATTGTTAATAAGAAAGTCAAACTTAGTAAACCAGTTGACAATAACACATTAAAGTGGATTTATAAATAATGGAAAAATTGTTGAATAGTATTTATTATGATCACAAAAATAGTGGTTCTTACTCAGGTGTTGATAACTTATACAGAGCAGCTATCGAAAAAGATCCCACTATTACTAAAAAACAGGTCAAACAATACTTATCGGAACAATTACCTTATACTCTGCACTTTCCACGTCGAGAGAAGTTCAAGCGGAATAAGATAGTTGTAGGCAAAGTCAATGAGCAATGGGAAGCTGATTTGGCTGATATGTCAATGTTTTCAAGACAAAATAATGGATATAAGTACATTTTAACCGTTATTGATTGTCTTTCAAAGATGGCCTATGCCCAGCCTGTCAAGTCAAAAACTGCGGTAAATATAAAGAATGCATTTAAATTCGTATTTTCTAAGACCAAACCATTAAATTTAAGAACTGATAAAGGTCTTGAGTTTCTTAATAAAGTCCTAAATGTTTATTTGAAAGAATTACAAATTAATCATTTTACAAGTAATGACGACAGGATTAAATGTGCAATTGTTGAAAGGTTTAACAGAACTCTGAAGTCAAGAATGTTTAAATATTTTACAGCTAAAGGTACGCGCAAATACTTGAACGTATTACAAGACTTAGTTTCTGCTTACAATAATAGCTATCACCGCTCAATTAAAATGAAACCAATTGACGTTAATTATGCTAATGAAGAGCAAGTCTTCATTAATATTCATGGTAAACCATACACAGATTTGATAAATTCAACTGTGGCTAAACCCAAGTTAAAAAGGGGGGATAAAGTACGTTTACCATATGAAATTGCTCCCTTTGACAAAGGTTATTACCCTACATATAAGGATCACATCTATACTGTGGATAAACCTATAAAAGGTGATCAGAAATACGTATTCAAAGTAAAAGATTATTCGGGGAATATCATAAATCAGATATTTTACCCCGAGCAGTTACAAAAAATTGTTGAAAATCTCCATCGAGTAGAGAAAGTATTGCGTAAACGAAAAAGAGCAGACGTTAAAGAGGTCTATGTAAAATGGCTGAACTACCCGTCAACATACAACAGCTGGATTCCGGAGAAGGACATTCAAGAGTTAAACGTACAACTATAAAAGTAACACTAGCTGTCGTTATTGTATTATTTGTTTATGCATCAGTCAAAGTTCTTTTTGATTATTTATCAGAATCAGATCGCAGACCATTGCGTTGTATAGACTTAGGATACGCTAAAGCTTGTGAATAATGGGTGAATTTGTATATTTATACTCCAACTTTGATGCAATAAAATACTTCGGCAAACCGAATAAAATTGGTAATTTTAAAAATCAATTGGCCTGCAATCTGCCAATTAACCAAAGTACTAAAGTTGCTTTGGCTGAGTTTATTTATACGAAGAGTTGGTATAATGTACAAAATACTCATAATATTAAAATAATCGACGAATTGAGTGTTGAGCTAAAGTTTGAAATGGAAAATATCGCTATTAATCCAGGCTTTTATGAAACTCCTGAATCGCTTATTAATGAAATTAATAAACTGCTCAAAAAGTTCCCTATAAAAAAGCATCCGGAGTTGAAATATAATGCCAAAGAAAATTATGTCTATCTGCATGCAGGTAGCACTGACAACTTGTCTGTTTTTCCAGATTTAGGCGAAGAGATTGAAAACATCTTAGGCTTGAAAAATAGGAACACATATGTTTATGAATATGAATATGGGCCAAAAGATGGTGTTAAGTACGTTTTTAAATCATTAGATGTATTCGAAAATAGCATTCTGAAAGGGTTTCATCCAGTTGAAATGAATAACGGTATACATTATCTATGCATTTATTGTGATGTTGTAAACGAGTCATTTGCTGGTGACACTAAGTCGCAGTTACTCCGTCTGGTGGAAGTTCCCAGAAAGACAAAATTTGGTGAAACTGTGCATCTCAGATATTCAGATAGAAATTATAAAAATATTTATTCCGATAAATTTCAAAGTTATGAAATATCTGTTCGAGATTCAAGTAATATATTGATTCCCTTTACTTCTGGCCAATGTACTGCTGTATTACATTTTCAATAGTCCTATATAAGTAATTGAAATAACTGTATTCTATTAACTTTTTAAAATGGCAGGAGAGGATTTAGACTTCTATCCCTATTACAAAGCACAAGCTGGATCAGGTATTGCTAGCGGTCATGCCGGTGACCGCTTCCATATAGGTAATAGCATGTGGGGAACAGTTCTGAGTTATCTGCCAAAAGCACTTAAATATATCTCAAGATTTGGTCTTGGGGGACTCAAGAATTTTGGGGACAATTTACTTGACGGTAAGTCGGTAGGTGACGCTGGTTTCACTGCTCTAGCTAACACCGCACAAAATGTTATAGATGATGCAAATACTAAACTGACCAAATTTAAGTCTATGAGAGGTAGAGGGTGCCCAAAAGGCTCTAAAAATAAGAGCAAGAAAACTGTTAAAAAATCTAAGAAAACAACGAAAAAACGTGTTGTTAAAAAGATAACTACCAAAAATATTACCAGAAAGAAAAAGGTGACCAAAAAGAAAAAGGTATATAAGCGAAAGGCTATTACACCTAATTACATATAAACATGGCGTATCACAGAAACTCTTCTGTTTGTGCTTTGCCCCAATGCGATATTTTTGGAATTCCACCGACTCAGTTGCAGGTGCAAGAAGATGTCCTCACAGACCATTGTCCTCAGACTGCGATAACAAATCACATGACTCCAATTCAATTCTCAACAGATACACTGCAAGAGCAATATGTTCACCTAAGAAAAAGTGAATTATATGTGAAAATGACTATTGAATTGCGCAAGACAGATAGAGCCGATCTGTCAGCTTCTGATTGGCTTAAAATCTGTCCAATCAATTATTTGCTCAATACAATGTGGAAACACATTAGCTTTGAAATTGGCAATTTTCCAGTAAACTCATCAACTTTGAATTATGCTTACATTTCTTATATTGATGCTTTGCTCAATCTACCAGATGAGGTAAAATATAGTCATTTGCAGACAGCTCTATGGAAAGATGATATTGCAGGTTCAATGGATACTATTAGTGAAACGAGATGTTTGAGTATCAAACCAATCAATAGTGATTTTACCCAAAGCTGTGAAATTGAATTGCTTGGATATTTGCACTTGGATTTATGTGCACAGTCCAGGCTCTTCCCGGGTAATCTGAAGCTGAGACTCACACTTTATCCTCATGATCCTAGTTTTTATCTGATGTATGATAGTAATCTTGTGCCAAAAATTAAGTTTAATGAGGTAAAATTCGATCTGCACAGATCAATTGTATATCCGCAGGTCAAAAGAGATATAAATAAAACATTGTCCGCGGCAACAGCTAAGTATCCGATTACTAGAAAAGAGT
Source organism: Scheloribates latipes (assembly GCA_034698225.1). NCBI lineage: Eukaryota > Metazoa > Arthropoda > Arachnida > Sarcoptiformes > Scheloribatidae > Scheloribates > Scheloribates pallidulus. The sequence goes on along the minus strand of JAQGBE010000619.1, from coordinate 3,288 downwards.
GTCGTAATTTCATTATACAGAGATCGACTATTGAATATCATGAAAATAATCTGATGAAAAATGAGAAATTACCAACAAAATGCTTCATTGGTTTGGTAAACAATGAGGCTTACAATGGGTCAAACAGCTTGAACCCATTCAATTTCAAACATTACGATATTTCCAATATTATGTGTGTGATGAATTGCAAAGAATATCCACCGCGGGGATATGAGTGCAATTTCAATACTGGCCAGATAAACAAAGCCTATAGGTCTTTGTATGAGACCTTGGGTCAGATTGATCGGCCTAAGTGTTCACTCACAAGAGATCAGTTTATAAATGGCTATACTATCTTTGGTTTCAATTTCATTCCTGATCTATCTGATGGAGTGAATGCAACTGGTTATGTATCCCCTATAAAACACGGTGATTTGAGTCTTCACATTAGATTCAGAACACCTTTACCTGAGACAGTTTCAGTTATTGTGTTCATGGAGTTTGATAGTCTTATTGAAATTCCAGAGAGTAGGATACCAATTAGAGACTTTACATAATGAATACGGTCGAAATCAATAATTATATGAAAAATTATAAAAATTTTATAGGCACTTTTGCCTGTGATAGACTTAATTTCAATTTACCTAAATATTGTGGTATTATTATAAATACTGATAAATATAATGAGCCTGGCGAACACTGGGTGGCGATCTATATGGGAGACTGTGCAATATACTTTGATTCATTCGGTCTACAGCCAAGGCAATTAGAAATCGCCGAATACTTGGATTTGACATCACCTAATGGTTGGGCTTATAATACAATAGGATTTTAAAGCATTTATCAGGACACATGTGGAATGTACTGTATTTATTTTCTGATTTCAATGTTTAAATATAAATCTTTCACAGAATTCTGCGATTTATTTGATAATACTACGCATAAAAATGACATTTTAAGTAAATTACTATATAAGTCCACCATTTAACTGAATTCATAATAAAAATGGCTTTTACAGTATTGTTTGTGCTTATCTCATTGGTTGCTATTGGCCACGGACAAAATGGCACCTGTAATCTCGAATCACTATATAAGGACAACTGGAGGCAGTCAATAGTTCGAATTCGCTTGTCTGATTTGTTTGAGGAGAAATTCCCAGATTTACTTGAACAGACAAAACCTCACATGCGATATCTGATACCTGCTGCTAAGCACTTTCGAAAAGACCTTAAGAAATTGTTTATCGAGTTCGGCCAAGAGTTGGACACAGTACACGATTTGGAGGTAGCGTTGAAAACACTCAACTATCTCAAAGTACCGGTATTGCAAGCATTCAAAGAGGATATCGAGAAGTTCGGAACTGATTTGGTGATCGATCGAAAATGAAGCTGTTCAAAGAAGTCTGTGGTGTGATCGACGCTCAGGGTTATACTGTTGATGGTATATTCTACCCGAAAGAGGTCGCTGTGGTTTCGCACAAGTTGCGAATGAGTGTCCTATGTGATATTCACCTTACAAGAGATAAGCTGACCGAAAAAGAAAGGAAATCCGCCGATTATGTGTACAACACTATTGGTTTGCCTTTGGAGTCCAAAGACGATTACTGGAAGTTTGTGAGTGATGGAAAATATTCTCAAGTCTTCAGCGGTATCGACACAGTGTTGGCAATGTACCAATGGATTAAGACTGATGATAAACCGTTTGTGGCTATTAAGAACCCGCAATTGGCTCAGATCCTTCAGATGTGGGACATTCCCTACATTGAATTCCCGGACAAAGGAGGCAAAATGGAGAAACACGTGTTCCAATTGATGACTCAAAACACTTGTCCTTATCATAAGTGGGGCCAGACCAAGTGTGCCATGTCTAAGGCAGAGGCACTTTGGAATATTGTATTGCTTAAAAATATGAAAAAATCTTATTTCGATTAATAAAATATTTGAAAATTAATTTTTGTGTCCATTTATTCATTAAAAATATTAATAAAAATATTAAAAATAATAATAAAAATATTAAAAATATTAATAAAAATATTAAAAATATTAATAAAAATATTAATAAAAATATTAATAAAAATATTAATAAAAATATTAAATTGATATTAAATTTAACTGAAACGGTCAATCAGATCGGTCACATTCGACCACAAATTTTGATGTTTAGTGATCTGGTGTATTCCTCTGGTAGCAAAGCAGAACTCTTCAGTTGATTTGTCGGTGACTTTGGCCACGATGTAGTCCAATAGTCTCTGTGTGAAACAATCTTTTCTCACACGCAAGTGATTAATCTTCGGGAAAGTGCGCATTAACCGAAGAACATTGCTGGCATCATTGTCCGGTGTGTACTCCTCATTCATGAAGTTGAAGGCCAGACTGCGAACATCATTCGGCACAACGAGTGTGTGCTCTTGGTCTCGTTGGTTATAATACAAAAATCGGTGCTTTCGAGAGTAATACACAATAGTGAAAGCACTACCAAATCCAATCGGGGCGCGTAGTGTTTGGAACTTGTACATATCGTTCATTGAGCCTTGGAGAAAATCATGTGTTTCCCATAGACCTCCAAACATAGGGCCGATATAATAGTAGGCCAGATTCGGGAATAAATACTTGATTTCCGGGATATCAAACAGAATGTCTTCTACCAGGTCATTGGATCGGTGAATGATCATCCTTTTCAGTTGAGGCACTTGCTGAGCAATCACACGAAGAGTGTTTGATCTGATCTTGTTCTGTTCATTATAATAGCCAATGTTAAGTGTGGTCAGTTTACCGAAATTATGGAGTTGGTTTACAATGAGTCCACCGCCAGCTGTACCGTAGACAAAACCGAACTCACACAGAACATCTCTGTATTGGTCGATGAATAACTGCATGAATGGTTGTGAGTTGAAATTGACCATAAAATTGAAATAGAGTTCTTTGAGTGTTGGCGATAGTCTGATGAAGTCCAGTATTTCTCCGATGCAGTCCCCAGACAATGTCTTCCGAGATCCGGCGTCTATCTTAACACAGGTCAGATTTCGACACTTGATGTAAAATAATGCTATGCATCGCATACACAAGTGTTCGAGTTGAAAGTATGCTTTTCGTATGGCTGGGATCTGTTGCTGTGTTACAACATTCATCGCTCTGTTGACCAGCCGGAGATCGGTGACTTCGAGTTGATTCAGTGGCGAATTCCAGATACGGTTGAATAGCCCGAAATGAGCCTGGCCAAACATGTTGTTCAGGAACATGGTGGACACAAGTAATAGCCGATACTGGTCATCGACACATAGAAAACTTAGAATTAGAGCGTGTAAGTCAC